>JAPMOQ010007146.1:862431-891721 GCA_026543055.1 Argiope trifasciata | reverse complement strand
TCTACACTACGCTCACTTAATTCACTCACTTTCTACACTACGCTCACATACTTTCTCACTTTCTACACTACGCTCACATACTTTCTCACTTAATTTTTGTAGCACTTTCTCTGATTCCCTGCGAAGTATCTTTATCAACAAAAATGGTTTTAGGTTTTACCAATTTACCATTACTTTAATGTTATTTTGAAAGTATCCATGATTGGTTTATAAAGCATCCAATCATGGATGCTCTACATTGCATTTTCGATATTCATTGCTTTTATTTGCTTGATCTGAAGAAATCTTTAGTCGAAGCCCATCAAAATACTTTTCGAAACTTACGGTGATGCTGCTTCATCGTATCCCAATGGTCAGTTTTGGTTCCAACAATTTAAAAGTGGTGTTTTCGATGTTAATAATAAAGAAAGCCTTCTTCTTGCATACACCCGGTCACCCCACCACCACTGAACGTAGCAGTATCGTCAGGATTTGTTGTGGTCGACTGCGATAAAGAAAGCCTGGGGGATCAAAGATTCGTAGACAATCTAATGGAAGACTTAAGGCCTTATCACACGACAAAATATCATCGGCACTTTCCGTCAGCAAACGACAACGAAAGTGACGTTACTTCACAGTTTCACATGATTGGTTGAATTTCGTTTGCGGACAATATTTCCGACCGCATTTTCTATCTGGTTAGAAAAAGTTGTCGATTATGAAAATTGCTTGGCCGGTTTTTGAGGGTAGAAACGGAAATGTGCTGACGAAATTTCACCGTGTGATAAGGCCTTTATGGTGCGAAAATGAGTTAGAGTTGTAGAAAAGAAAGGAAAATATTTTGATTCAGATATGTTGTATGAATTTTTCTCAATAAATGCCTTTAAAGCAAGGGAAAAAAATCAAAAGTACAGGCAAGCACCTGATATTACTAAAGTAGTTTATCAATAATAGTTAGCTCTCTTCATTGAGTAAAACTTTGGAAATGAACTGCGAAGAATTAAAAAAAAAAAACTTTAGTAGCAAAGAAATGAGTCAAAATGGATTAAAGTACCAACAGCAACTGTAAACGGAGACGTTTCAGTTAAAAACCTACTTTAGAATGCTGTCAACGCATGGTTTCTGTCAGAAATTAATAACATTTAAAAAAATGCTGACAATATATGGTTTGTATTAATTAACATTTAAAAACCTGAAATCTTGGATTAAAATAATTTCGCCGCTGTCATTTAGATGTGTTTTCAAAATATAATTATTTGCGTTATTGTACTGGAACATAAGAATAAAAAAACTGTCGCAAATAGAAAATCAGTAGAAATTGTGATTACAATAACTAATGAAGGTAGGGTTGTAAATGCGCCTGAGATTATGATGAAAGGCCTAATTCCACAGAAAATGGGCGTCTATTAGCATTCATTAAGTTAATTGAAATCAAAAATCGCCCTCTTGTGATGTGGATATCCTTAGGTGTCATCTGATGAAGTTCGAAATGAGATCATCCGTTCCAAAATATTATTTGTGTATCGTGTAAATCAGTGGTGCTGATTGATTTTTTTAAAATTAAATTAAACTGCTTGCAATATTTTTAACTAACTAATACCCGGCGCGTTGCTGCCGCAGAAGAAATAATCTTGGAAACATCGTTGGGAATTTGAAAAAAGGTTATCTTGTTTCATTAAGAATGATAGTTATTTTCTTATCGGCAGTGAATACGCTCATTGAAATGGAAGGATATATAAAATAGAAGCGTAAATACTATTTATTCTATTTTTATTATTTTATTCTACAAACAAATATTTATTTTATTTAATATATAATATATATAAATTTAAACATTTTTATGTATTAGATTTGAGTATTCGTTTAGAATTGTAAAGCTCGGTGTTCTTTCAGAATGGTAATAAAATAAATTATTTATTGTATCTCGTGATTCGTTTCATATTCGTTAAAATATATTTATACCATAAAAACTGTAATATAATTGAAAAGATAATTTTTTTTAAACTAAGACGATGCAGAATTATTTGTGCTGTAATATTTTCGAAAGTTACATCAAAAAACGCTAACATTTTCTTAAATGTTTAGTTAGTGTTTCAAACCTATAGGATTGTTCCCCTAAAACTTTCTCGCACACTTCCAAATAAAACTTTTACCTCAGAGAAAGACTTACATGGCATTAACGTACAATTGCTCCGAAGTATGAACGTCCAGCTTGAATTTAGCATCTTTACTGAATCCGTTGTTTTCTTGTCGATTTAGTTGGCGGTTAATCCATGGTTAATAGATGCGGTAAATAGGTCTGAAAATTTTTGGCATAATTTAGATGACTGAATTATACCAATAAACTTCGCTTAAATGCAAGTAATAAGTGGAAATTTTATCGGAATTTTATTAAAGGTATGACAGGGCATAAGGCACACATTCATTTTTATTTATATAGACTAATAAGCCAGACTTTTAATTATGATTTGTAATTATAAGTATTGATTATCTTTTTCTTCCCAAATCTAATTATTCTAATTTCTGATTAAAAACAAGTGGAATTTTTAAAAAATAAAGTCAGTCGTCTTAAATTCAACTATTTTATGAACCGAAAAAGAAATGATCATGTCTCCTTGCCTGCGTGAATTCTTCATTGGTGAAAAGAGTGTCTGTGCAAATCAAATCTCCCATCCCCCTTTCTAACGAAGAAGACTCAACAAGCGAAGATCCCCAAAAGCCACCCTCTCAACAACAGTTGTTGCAGAAGAGGATAAAAGGCAACGATTCGTAACTGTGATTAGAAGGGATCTGCTGTTGATTGAAGCGTGTTGTTGGGCGGCCTCTTCCTTGGCTTCTTCTTTCTCTATTTTTCTTCATTAGGAGAGTGTCTTCCAACTTTGCCGGGGCTTCTTCGACAAATGAGGGAGGATTTAGCTGCTGTTTTCTCAAGGGGAGGGAGGAGTACTGAAGAGTTTTTGTGCCCAGGTACTTTTTTTGGGGGCGGGGAGCGGCTGAGACGGGCTGTGGTATATACACTGATGGAAAAAAAAATCCCAACACTAGGAAGGAGCTGTGCTAGATAAGCGAAATTTGGTAGGCGTATTTATACATCTAAAAGATGACGTCGATTCAAATTTCGAGCTACGTGCGTAAGAGTGGGGCTAGTAGCGACACTATGAACATGCAAATGAGGTTTGCTTTAAATAAGCGCTGTAAGGTTCGTGATCGTTATTTACAGTTAAGATTTGACGTAGTGGGTTAATGTTAGTCAAGGATGCCTCTGAGAAGGCGAAGAAGCCATTATCAACAGCTCACTGAGTTTGAACGAGGTCGTGTTGTAGGGCTACGAGAAGGTGGGTTTTCTTTCTGCGATATTGCTGAAAGACTTGGCAGGAATGTATCCACTGTGCATGAGTATTGACGGCAGTGGTCTAGGGAAGGTACTGCCTCAAGATGACCAGGTTCCGGGCGGCCACGTGGTACTACTGAGAAGGAAGACCGTCGTATTCGGCGTATGGCTGTGGCTAATCGTACTGCGTCTGCAGCTGAAATTCGAGCTGCAGTTGGCACCACATTGGCGCAACGAACTGTTACAAATCGGTTACTTCAAGGACAGCTCCGAGCCATACGCCCTGTACAGTGCATTTCACTGACTCCAAACCACTGCCGTCTGCGACGTGAGTGGTGTCAAGCTAGATCTCATTGGAGGATCTGTTATGTTTTCTGATGGAAGCCGGTTCTGCCTTGGTCGCAGTGATAGCCGTTGTTGGTTAGAAGGAGGCCAGGTGAACGCCTGCTAGTGACCTGTCTGCAGCCTAGACACACAGGGCCTACTCCTGGATTTATGGTTTGAGGAGCAATTTCGTATGACAGCAGGAGCGCTCTCGTGGTTATCCCACGCACCCTGACTGCGAATTTTTACGTCAGTCTAATGATACAACCTGTTGTGCTGCCATTCATGAACAGCATTCAAGGGGGTGTTTTCCAACAGGATAACGCTCGCCCTCATACCGCTGTTGTAACCCAACATGCTCTGCAGAGTGTCGACATGTTGCCTTGGCCTGCTAGATCACCAGATCTTTCACCAATCGAGCACGTATGGGACATCATTGGACGACAACTTCAGCGTCATCCACAACCAGCATTAACCGTCCCTGCATTGACCGCCCAAGTGCAACAGGCATGGAACTCCATCCCACAAACTGATATCCGACACCTGTACGACACAATGCATGCACGTTTGCATGCTTGCATTCAAAATTCTGGCGGTTACACCGGTTACTAATGTACCAACATTTCACATTTGAAATGGCTCTACCTGTGATCTTGAAACTTTAATCAATTAAATATGTTACCTAGACAAATGTATTCGTAAAATTTCAATACTGTACAATAATATTTTCTTGGTGTTGTGATTTTTTTTCCATCAGTGTATATTTTCGAAATGCAGATTCCAATAAGTATAATTATGAAAATGAAAGCAATTAAAAATGTAAATAAAATGAAATATTAATGTAGGGAGAAGCAACGGCCAACATTTATGTAAAATGTATATATTAATATTTAAAAGGACAAAACTGAACTAAACTAGTATTTAACATATAAAAAAGATACAGAGCGTGAGCTGTACGTCTTACAGTCTCAGCGCCTAACTCTCGTCTGCCTATAATGCCGGCGAGCATCACGTGATTAATCCGGCGACATGGCCAAGCAATTCCCACATTAATATAATTTGTTATCAGTTCTGATATATAAATAACTGGAAAACTCTTTTATTTATGTTACTGTTCATGATATTATGACAATCTTAACCACTTCGCATACAATGACGCGTCTGAGACGCGCATCGAATGATTGAATTCTGCAATTATTTGAAAATTATTAAATAATTTAAAATGAAAAAAATCACTTGAAACGTATTATTATTATTAAAGGAACTAAAATAATAGTCAATAATCCAATTAGGAAGCTATAAAATTCGTCATTTAATTAGGAAGTTAAGTAAATTCGAAGGTCAAGTGGTTCTTAAGCCGATCTGAGTTACATCTTGTTATATTCTAGTGTCTGAATTTAAGTTTCTGATTTTAAAAATCACTTTTTCTAAAAATAGCGATTGTTAATATAGTGTTCCATGATACAATTTAATTTCGACAAAGTCCTTTGGATGTGGATAAATGCTGTTGATATAGACATTGTCTAAAAAAATATTTTAATTATTGCTTCTTGCTTTTCTAGTTTATACAATAATTTACGTGACAGGAGTGTTTGCCTTGGTGAAATGACTTGGAAGACACAGGTTGTTTTTTATGTGGTTTATTGGTTTACATGAACAACAAAAGGCCCATGATTACGCCATAGTATAATAGGCCGAGAGAACTACACAGCAAATTTTTATGTAAGAAAGAGAGCCAAGATCACACTCTCCCTTGAACGAGGGTCAAGTTCACTTCTACCATAAAAAGACATGTTTACAAGCAGCACCACTGAGATACAATAAATAGTTTCTTTCACTACCATTCTGAAAGAACACCAAGTTTTACAATTTTGAAAGAATACACATATCTAATATATAAAAACGAATATTTGTTTGTTCGTATTTTATATACTGTCGTATCGTTCATCCTTTTTCGATAAAACATTGCCAAATTATCGATTGAATGCTTTTAGTATTAATATTTTCAACGGCAGCAAAACGCCGAGTATAGCTAGTATTTACATGTATATGCGTACCTTGTGTATATACATATTGTGCCTTGTACGTATATGTGCATGCCTTTATATATTGTGCGTACCTTGTCGATCTCCTGATTTCCTGAATGCCCCCGTTTTGATTCTCAACGAATCCAACGATTCCATTCCCTTCATTTTGTATTAAAAAACATCCTTCATAAAGTGCCTCATCCTCAACTTTTTACTTTTTGAAAAATGATTGTTTTCTATTACCTTATTTAAGTATTTTATCATTTTTTAATGCTTTAAATCTATAAGATACTTTATTTATGCATACTTTAAAAAAAATTTTAGTAGAGTTTTGAAGCAGAGATTTTGATCAACCTTTTAAAACGCGACTATTTTATGAACCATATATTTACATATGCCTTGTCCTTGGCGCTGCATAATCAGAAATGGTTTTAGTTCCAACAAACTCATTCATCAGTCGACCACAATAAATCCTGTCAGTACTGCTACGTTCAGTGGTGGAGGGGGGGTCGGCTGTATACAAGAAGTGCTAATAAACTGCATCAACTCAACTCAACCCTGATTTCCTTTGTCTGCTCTGCTTCACTTTTCTTTATCATATTAATTTTCTTCCTTTATTTTTACACTCCAGTATAATAATTTCATTGATTCTAAACGATTAATATTGTAATTGAAAGAAAAGCATTGGCAAAATTATTATTTTAAAAGAAAGTTGTATACGCCCAACTTGAAAGAAAGTTCCAACAAAAAATTAATGCTTCGCTTCCCTAAATAGCTTTGAGATAACCAAGCAGCTCCATACCTTAAATCGATAAATCACCAACTACAGATTCCGTCTGACAGCTCTGTGTGTATTAATGCTTCGCCAAATTAAATGAAATGACTTTCACCAATCTTTGGCGTTATTTATTTCGCCGCATTTCTCAAAGTAGCCGGGGCAAAATCTATCGTCGTGTACACGCGAAAAATCGTTTCTTCCATCTGTCTTGCTCTCTGTTTCAGCCAACCTTTCCATCGATTTGTCATCCCTTCGCCCTGCATCCCCCCCAGCAGTATTTTTGTTTCTGGCGAGAAATATTTAATTACCGTCCTGTTGCTGTTGTCCAGTTCTTGGCTCGTCGCCAAACTTGCAAAGGAAATTTCTCTCATAATCGCTGTTTCGATTAGAGTCTTTGGAGAATAGAACTTGCTGACAAATATGGTACGAATTATGGTTATTTGTGGGATACTGGTGCTCTTTTTAAACATGTACTTTTTTGTAATGATCTACAAACGCATATTTTTATGTTGCATTTCTTGTGGGTAGATAGAAGCAAACGATTACTATTGCAAATGAAATTTCGCTCATAGTCGCTGTTTCGATTAGAGTCTTTTGAGAATAGAACTTAAGCATTATGTGCTGACAAATATGATACGAATTATGGCTATTTGTGGGATGCTGATGCTCTTTTTAAACATGTACTTTTTTTTTTAATGATCTGCAAACGCATATTTAAGGTTTCATTTCTTGTGGGTAGATAGAAGAATCATTGGCAAACGATTACTACTTCTTTGAGAGTGGGTGACCAAAATAATTGCATTTAAAAAAACAAAAACAAAAAAAAACAATTGTTGTCAATTTATAACAAAACAATTTGTGGCGAGAAAGGGACTCAGGTACTGTAGTTTTTGCTTTTATGTGCATTAATATTTTAAAAAATCAGCATTTTTTTAAAAAAAATTTGACATGTTATCACGAGTCTATTTCTGCCTTTATTTCAAACTGTGTTAAAATTTGATCTTTACACTAGTAGTAGTGTTATGGCATGAGCTTTGTTTTTAAGATGTTCTCTTCTTGAATGCAGAAATGAACGCTGAGATGTATCTGACTATTACATTGCTTGTGCCCAATATTTATAACGACATTAGAAATTGTTTCAGAATCAAAATGGTTATTTCCGATGTCGTTGTGTAACATTTCGAACTTCATCACAGAGAAAGGGTACGTCGAATGGAGTAACAAACTTCCTGGTCGTTAATCCCTTAGAAATGAATAAAATGCCGTTAGGACATGACAAAGAATAATCTACAACCGCTCAGAAAACAAAATGTGGTTTTTAAACTGGTGTAGCTGAATTTAAAAAATATAATCATGTCAAGAATTTGTGTTGTTATATGCGTGTTTTAATGAAAAATGAGCATGCTCCCCTGTTGAGCAGTCCATTCAAAGAGCTGTTGGAGTTATCATGATCAAATTATTTATCTCTTCAGAGATGAGCATGCTCTCCTTTTGATAATTTCATGAAAAGAACTGTTAGAGCATGATCGATTCATTATCTTGTTGCATATTAAAATTAAGTGGAAATTTCGACGAAATTTCTTTTATGAATTATCAAAGCATTCACTTCACATTTAAAAGTCATCGATCGAGCTTGAAAGTGTCCGGAGCATAGAAATAATGTTTCGATTGACAGCAAAATTTTATTTCATTGATTCATCTTCAACAGACTGCGATATTATTCTCAGTGCAATAATGTAACTCTGGCTTGCTATATTTTAAAGAAGAATGTGAAAATTTTGTTTCCATTGATAACCCCGAAGATTTGGAAAAGGTATTTTATTCAAAAATTATTGAACCTTCTAGCAGTACTTTTTCTCTTATCTGCCCCCCTCCCCTGTGGAAAGGGAGAGGAATTTCGTTGAATCAACGAATGCATAACGAGGGTGATTGACAATCCCATCCTCGATGGAACGTTTCTTCGTCTCTCTATATTTCAGAGAGAACGTCACTAGTAAAGGGAACTCAGGATGAAAAAGCTCCAATAAAATCTTTGCACCTGTGAGGAGTTTTGCCGTTTTTATTCCCTGCCACCTTGCAGTGTATTCCCCCCACCCCCTTCCAATCCCCATTCCAGTGTTCGAATTTGGGAAAGCACCTTCCATCGCTCCTACTTGATTAAATGGATTCTTTCCTTCTGAGATGCACACTACTGACGGTTCCATCCTGGGGTGGGGGGAAAGAGGGGGTGATGCGGCTACTGCCAAAAACGAAATGGTTTCTATATCTCTTTTACCCCATTCCTTAGATGAACCCCTTTTCTTCAGTTTACATTTTTATTCGCTTTTCTTTGTCTTTTTTCGCCCCCTGAACCCTCTCCCTTCCTCCCCCTCGATTCGGTACCTTTTTCCCTCTGTCTACATTTTATATGTATTTTTGGAGCAGAAGATTTTCTCTCTCTTTTCCCTTTCACTGCGTACGTGTGTCCGAATTCGCTTTCGCTTTAGAGTCTTAAATCGAAATTGAAAACAATTCCCTTCCTTTTTTAACAGGTGACAATTTTCCCATGCCTCTGCGCCCTATCATTTTCACTTTTCATCGCCCCCCTCACTCTACACCCCTCCCCCCTTTCAGTGGTATCTTCCTCCCATTTCCCCAGTTTCGATATCCATTTCCAATCGCCCCGACAAAGGGAAAAAAAGAAAAAAATCCCTCGTCTTTATATTTTGTTGAGTGTTCGTTATTGTTTAGTTTTATCTGCGGGAAATACAACAGGTGGGTTGGAAAAGCCCCCCGGTTCCCAGATTAAGGTGGCGGGCTGTGGATTTCCAAAAGGGCTGTCTCTCTCGCCCATTAAGGGTTTGTTCGAAGGTCCCTCTGCATTTTCCCCTTTGCCTAAGGATTATCGCTAAAAAAAGAGTGATGTATTTTCAGTCTTTGGCTAATAGGGATATTTGGGGACGACATCCATTTTCAATTTGTCGTAATGTGCTTTGGCTTACTTTTCGAGAAAAGATCCGAAACGACTGGACTGTAGCTGAATGTAAGGATTTCAGTTGATGTGGGGGAGATGAAAGAGGGGGGAGATCGACCACCCTTTCATATTGAGCACTCTTTTCAAATGCGCAGCAGAAATACTTGTGATGTATTTTGTAGTAGGGGAGTTTTGAGATGTAATAGGAAAACAAATATATAACCATAAAAGCGTTAAAATAATTAAAACCCATTTCCTGACTTAACAAAAATTCAATCGAAACTAATTAGGTCGGAATCGAAATTAAAATTTAATTTGGAATTAAACAACAAAAATAAAAGCAAAATGAAATAAAATCTATTTATGAAATAAATCTAAATTAATATAATTGAGTAAACGAAACTAAATTTAGAATCGAAACTAAAATTTATTTCGGATCGAACAAGCATAAAGTGACCCTTCAAAAATTTACAGGCACTTTTTCTATTTATTGTTATTTTGATACTATTGTATTCCTTCTTACTTGGCTTATTTTGTTTATAACATAAAATTTTAATTCAATTCCTACTTATTTTTTTTAAATTTTATTTATACATGTATTATTTATGATTGGGTGTCGCGTCAATAATCTCAGAGCTTGGCGACGGATTCGGTGACCAAATAGAAATCACTGAAAAATTTTAATTAGTTTGAATTTGAAAAAAAGCGAACAAGCTGTATTTGCATCAAGAATCATCCACTATAGGTTTTTTTTTTTAAATTTATTTGAATTTGAGAGGGAAAATAAAAAATAATTTATTAACGATTAAAAATTTAAATAAAATTATATATTTAGTGTGTGTAAAGATTTAGAATGATTGGATGCAGATGGCAGGTTCGAAGACATTGAAGAGACTTTTGGGGCTATTACGTCATTTTATTTCATCACAGAAAAGCAGGCTTGTCTATGTGCAAGCTGAGAGCGACGAACGCACACTACGAAAGACCGAGTCATGAGGGAAAGCTCCCGAACATTTTATCCCTGGTCTTAAATAGCTTCATTTGATAGGGAAAATCTTACTTACAATGCTTATAGACAATGATGATTCACCTGGGGATTTCTGAACTTGCGACTCCCAAAGCAGGGGAAGTACAGGATCTTTTTATAAAACTATTTGTTTAGGTCAGCCACTTTTATCAGTCACTCTCGCCGTGGGATTCGCTGACTAAAGAACTTCACAAAGCACTTCTTGGATTAATTTAGACAACATGGAATTGGATCAGTTTAACTTATTTCAGTTTAACTTTTGAAATATCATTAAAATATTATATATATTTATATAGGGAGAGTGTGAACGAATAGTAGAAATTGAAAAAATGTAGGAAGTATTTTTATTTTTTAGAGATATCACTATTATGTGTGTAAATTTTGAATTATTTCAAAAATAAAACCATTCTTATCACCAATACCTCGGCAGATTCAATGATATTGTGTAAGAAATTTTACTACGGATCTTTTAATTAAGTCAATTGGTTTTAATTAAGTCAAAATGGTACGTTTCTTTCACTTAATAGTGTATGCGCTATTATTTATAAATACTAGAGTGAAACTGTTTTTGATCTCAAATTGTTCTTTTTAATATCGTACTACTCAATTCTCCCTTCAAAAAATTTTTTTATAATGAAATATTTTTTTTAAGGAATACCAATTGTAACACTACACATTTTTGCATGGTTGATTGATTGTATTTCGTTGTATCGCCTTTCTTTATATATTTTCGCATGCTCTTTTTCATTTATTTTTGCATCTCCAAATTTTCGCACATTGAAAAAAAAAGTAAAATGTTTAAGTTTAATTTAATGTAAATAAAATATAATGCAATTATCGGACAAATTTTAAATGCTTTAATTTCCTCCCATACTTTGTTACTACCTCCTACTAACCATACTACCAGTATAACCCATACTTTGCTACTAACCATTCTAAATACCTCCCATGCAATTCCTCCCATATTAAATAATTCCACATAGTGGCTTCTCATTAGATTTTTTAGGTGCAGTAAAAGGCGATAAGAATTGTTATCAGTATCATGCCTTAAGGCCTTATCACACGGCAAAATATCGTCTGCACTTTTTTGTTTCTGTCCTCAGAACCGGTCAAGCAAGTTTTTCATAATCGACCACTTTTTCTAACCAGCCAGAAAATGCTGACGATAGTTATGAAAATATTGTCCGCAAGCGAAATTCAACCAATCATGTGAAACTTTGAAGTGACGTCATTTTCTGCTAACGGAAAGTGCCGACGATATTTAGCCGTATGATAAGGCCTTTAAAAGAATGAATTTATCTTAATTAACGTTCTTGTTGATGAATCTGTTTTGTGGATTCTGATGAATTATACTTTCTTCTAATTTTCTTTTTTTTTTACATCAGTGACTTTTCAAGTCTGGACCAGAAGTTACAAGCTTACGAGCCCCTCTTAGAATTTCTTAAAAGAAGCGCACTTTCGAATTTGAATGGATCCATTTGTTCTGCCGCGTGCTTCTTTGAATTTGGTTCTAAAAAAAATTTCATTTTGCGTTTCTTTACTTTAAATTCCTTCTGTGAAAATCCCCTCGCCATAATTCAAAATGGGCATTTGCACCGAAACATCTGAATTTTGTTCTTGGTCGGATCGGTTTTTCGGATCTTCATTGCATTTTCCTCTGAGAACGGATTTTACCATCGTTTGGTGGCTCGGAGCCAAAAAAGAAAAAGAAAGAAAGCTGCCTGGATTCTGTGACATATCGGCATTGCCATGCAATGGTAAAGAATATCTATGTGAAAAAAAATTTCGGCATTTCCATATTTCATTTTACATCGTTTACATCGGTGGACTACAGTTCATGGTGATGTGGTATTTTTTTTTTTTTTTTTAATCTGATGAACCATGGTGAATTTCGTTTCGTTTCACAATTCTTCCTTGAAAAAAAAAACTATTATTGAGGAAAGAATTGTGTAGTACAAACATTCTAAAGAACAATCTGAGATCAAAAAATGTTTTACTCCAGTATTTTGGTAAACAAGAGGGCATACACTATTAATTGATTGTAACAGTCCATTTCGACTTGATTCAATACTAATTAAAAGATTCGTAGTAAATTAGGCTGGCTGCACACACAGCGCTTTTTTCTGATCGTTTATTTCATCGATGCCGACATAGCAGTAGTGTATTGAACTGTACGAGAGCTTACACACTAGGCGGACAAATAAAGATTCGGTCTATCCGCCTTTGATCGGACTCTGTGCAGACGCCCTCTGTCACGAGCGCTTCATCAGATGCAAGATCCCAAATCCTTTTTTCCCATTCATTGAGTAAATCGAAATAAGTCAATTCCCCCCCCTTTTTCCCCTCTTTATACTTAGTTTAAATAACACGGTTAAAGTAAATTAATTTGTTGATGAAATGATGCCGACTCTTACGACGGAGTCGGAATTTAAACGCCGTGTGTGTAAGCATTTGAATTCTGTGAGTGGTCTCGGCAAAATACTGACAGAAAAAAAAATGCTGTGTGTGCAACGAGCCTTAGGATTCGAAGAAAGAAGACGTGAGGTCTTATTCCAGATGGATCATTTTCATGAATTCCAAATATTTCATATCAAAGTAACATCCTAATAGCTAGAATTTTTCTTTTTTTCCTGTGGGCAATTGTGCGTATTAACTCTAGTCGCAAAATCTTGATTTTTGTTTCAAGCCTGACGAATAGACTTGCTATGCATCGAACTCGATAAAGAAACTCGGTGGTTTATTTTATTTTAGTTATTTTAACGTCTCGTTTTGAAGCAACACTAGGGCTATTTTGGGACGGACCTCGTCATTTTGAAACACGATCAGATGACGATGGCGACACCTGACATGGCATCTCACTCTCCACACCTCACCAGTGGGAGGACGTTTGGCCTGACAGATTTAACGTGCAAAATACACCCTTACACGACGGTTCTTGGGTGGAATCGAGTCTTGAACGTGAAATCCTCCGGTTCTGAAGTCGAGATCTTACCACCAGGTCATCGCGGCCTACGAAATTCATAAGAATCTAATATATATCCACTGGTGTGATGTATAAGTTCGGAAGGTGACATACCAACTTGGATATCACTATTGTCGTCTGATCGCTCTTCAAGTGGTTCAGATCTATTCCAAAATACAAAGGTATATTATTTGAAATGTGGCCAGCGTCCTGTTCTAGGGTTATCACGTCTTCCATATGTTCTAGATGTCCCAGGTTTGAGTCGGCCGCGATGGCCTGGTGGTAAGATCACGGTTCAGAACCGGAGGGTTTCAAGGTTCTAGGCCCAATTCCACCGAAGAACCACCGTGAAAGTGGGTCTGATGCACGTTAAAGCCGTCGGGGCCAAACGTCCTCCCGCTGGTGTGGAGAGGGGGTGCCCACTCAGGTATCGTCCTCGTCATCTGACCGCGATTCAAAATGACAAGGTCCGTCTCAAAATAGCCCCAGTGTTGCTTCAAAACAGTACGTTAATATAACTACTCTAAACCCAGGTTTGAGTCCTGATTCTAGCATGGTTGCTTTTTTCCTGTTTTCTTTCTGTGCGGTGTGTGGAGGAGCCAGCCTTTAAAAAGGGGTTGTGCAAGCGAATGTGTGTCATCTTCATATGAGCTAGGAGTCAGACTTCTCCCTATGCTGCTGAAGGGTCTTAAATCTCTAATACTACTACTATTACTTCTACTACTACTACTACTACTACTACTACTACTTTCCATGGCAACGCGGACACGACATCATCATTAGAAATGTGATCGCAGTGAAACCAATCGAAACGAAAACCATTGACAAAAAATTTGCCTTATTAATATCGTCGTCTTATTATTTATTTATTTTGTAATGTTTGTGTTTTTATATTCTAGAATTCGTATATAATTTTGTTATCTATGCTATGATATCTAAATATTCGAGCGCATCTTCAAATTTTACTGGTTGTATAATTCATTTTCAAAATATCAATGTCTTTAAATGTTTTAATACTATCCTAAAACATAATTTCATTTTCTGGCTTATAAAAAATCAAAGGTTATTAATTGTTTTATTAAAATACTATTTGTAAAGTTTATTACTTGTTTTTACCACTTCCAATTCTGTTTTGTTGACTTTGCAAAAACAGAAAAAGAATTTTTCCTCTCTTATTTATGTCCAAGTAAAGTGACTTTTCCTTCTAAAATATCTCTTGCTCTAAAAATTGATCAGCCTATCTAGCAAGAATGATTTCCCCCTTCCCCTCCTAAGAAATGAATTGCTGAAAGACCCTCTGAGAATTTTTCGTTTCACCGGAAAACTCTTGCTCAAGTAAACCTTGCTGTTTTACGTAAGCGTACCTTTGTGTAATGCTCAGGTGCAATCGAGATGTAGCAATATGTTTGGGATTGAGGAAAGATTTGGAAGAGAACTAACTGCTAATGTTTTTGCATACTTACAAGGGTTATCTTTGAATATTGTGGCTTTGGTGTTGGCGGAATTGTGCTAATGTGTAGGTTGAATTCAGCCAAAAACCGAACCTGCGAGATTTGGGTTTGAAGTCCAGTAACTTATCCGTTCGACAAAAGCGATCGCTAGTGTCTAGCGGCTATTACTGGCTTATTAAGATGTCACCACAATGTAATGGTTTATTGTATAAAATGCAATACCATTTAAACACGGAGCAATAGTAACTTGTGTTCAAATTATACTATGTTCTAGAACCAGCCAAATAAAAAATTTAAAAAAAAAAAACTGTACAAATATTTGTATTTATAGAAAGAGAAAAAAGATGTCAAGCATTGTTTGTTAATCAGAACTAGCAGTAATATCGAAAAATTGTGTTATTAAAAAATTAATAACGCATACTATTTTAAAAAATCTGATTTTTTTGTATTGATATAAATAATGATCTTGAATAGAACACAGAAGTATCGCGTCAAGTCTTGACATAACGCTGGTATCTGACATGATTTTAGCGTCAAATGCATTTGTCTATTTTAACAGAATGCCGGAAGAGATTTAAAGGTTTCCATTTATTTCTCTGTTAGGATGTCCATAATTTTCTTCTTGATAAAGCAAGATTAAACGCATCTTTATTTTATAAAATTTATAACCTTAAATTGACAAATTTGATGGTTAATGTATTTTTTACTACCATGGAAAAACGGTTTCAATAAAACATCTTTCCCTTTATGAAAACCCTACTTCAATCCATGACACCTTCACATGATGTCGCCATAATTCCGCTGAAATTTTCCAGCGATCAATATTTCTCTCGTGGGGGGGGGAGTCGCTGGAATAGAAACCTTACGGGGTCCATTCCGCTTCTCCGCACCTTTTCGTTCGGACACTCCGAAGCCTCTCAAGTCAAGGTGATGATAAGAGGCCTTCTTTCGGTGGGGCGCATGCGCCGTTTGGAGTGGCGTGCTAAATGAAGTGGAGTAGTCGTGTCTTTGGGTTTGATTAACGAGTCGGAGTCGGTGTTCTTTACCCAACTTTTCTTTAAATTATTTATGGGGTCGAGTGTTTTGCACAACTCGACTGCACGCGACTCCCTCGTTGGGGCGGACAAATTGGATACATAGTCCTGACAGCATGAAAGAAAGGGGGGAGGTATTTGTGGGAGGGGAGGAAGTTTAGAATTCCATATTCACGGCCAGTTTCCTGTCTTAAATATTATTATTTGGTATTTTAACTGCAAAACATAACCTAAACTCAAAATATCATTTAATTTATTTCATATTTGTGAATGGAATTGATGATTCTAAGAATGGTAGGGAATGGAATATTCGTTGAATAACAGAAAAGATACTTGAGAATGGAATTAAAATTATGATTCTAAGAAATGGTTGGGAATCCGAATATTTGTTGAATAAGTCGTTATCACTTTGAATTGGCAATCTCTCATCGTTTTCTTATTTTATTTAAAAGAAATTCGTGATTAATTTAAGAAAAAAAAATATTAAAGAACGCATTATTATTATTGTTGCATTCTGAAAGCAATTTAAATAACTCGTGTCACTTCAAAATAGATCGTAAGTGTAATTAAATTTAAATTAATTGCGTTTTGAAGCTTATGCTTAACTATATGTATTATATTTGTTTGTATTTTGTAAAAAACCCAAAATTACCCCAAAAATAACAACCTAATCTGTAGATGATTCTATAAATTTGATTTTAATATAAGTGTAAATTTGATTTTAATATATGTATTTCTACTTGTTTCCAAAATTCTAAAACCACCCCCTAATGTATGTATTCTATAAATGTGTTGCATCATGACAGCAACGTTTTAAGGAAACAAAACAAATCTAAGCTTATTCTACCATTTAGTTAAAATTGCACAAAAGCATAATACAAGAATCTTGATTAACGCCAAATCCTCTGTCTTTTCTCTCATAAACTGAATGCATTGTTACCAGAAAGTAATTTCTACCATCCTTGTCGCTGAAACGTTTTTCGTTTCTTTTTTGTTAGTTAGAAACCTTAAAAAGATAGTTTTAATTTTCTTATTGTTGTCGGTATTTTTTGTGAGTAATATGCGAGATCATTCAGATTGCATACTTAAAAGTTTCAGAAATACCAAAGGTGTCCCAAAATGATTTGAGATCTACAGATTCATTTAAAAAAAAAAAAATGGAGTACAAATGTAGTTATTGTGTTACCCTGATCTTTACGTACTCAGTTTGTGCTTAAAATATATCTAATCGCATAATGTTTTAAAAGCTCGTGGTGTAAAACCTTCAGATGATAGGGTGCTCTTTTTCACTTCATTTTTCTTGTTCTCTTATGCAGATAGTACGAGGAAGTGACGCTATCTACGTCCTGGCAACCGCCATGAAGAAGCGGCAGAAGCGGTGGTCTTCGCCGATCATAATCTTCCTCCTCCTGGCAGCTTCTTCCCTAGCTGCAGGCGCCACCACTATCACCACCACAGAGGCCCCAACCTACCCCTTCTTCGAAGATATCACAGTGGAGAAATTCAACCACATGACAGTCCACGATTACACGGAGCGTGTGTACATTGGCGCCGTCAACCGCATCTACCAGCTCTCTAGAGATCTGAAGCAGGAAGATGTGGCCACCATGGGTCCCAAAGACGACAGTCCCAAGTGTCCCGTCACCCAGGTGTGCCCGAACGAACCGAAGCGCCCCACTGACTATTACAACAAAGCTCTGGTCGTGGATTACTCGCAGAGTAAGCTCATCGCCTGTGGCAGTCTATTTCAAGGCACTTGCACGGTGCACGATTTGAATCAAGTATCCAGCTACGAGACCCCGGCCAGTGAATCGGTGGTAGCCAACAATGCAACTGCGTCTACTGTGGCCTTCATTGCGCCAGGGCCTAAGAACTTGCCCAGAACCCACGTGCTGTACGTGGGGGTGTCGTACACTGGCAACGGTCCTTACCGCTCGGATGTGCCAGCTGTCAGTAGCCGTAGTCTGGATCCAAGTAATATGTTTGTAATCGCTCACAGCGGCGTCACCACTGGAACGAAGATCACACTGAACAGCATGTCCCGCGAGATCTACCCCATCACTTATGTATATGGCTTTAGCAGCAAAGGTTTCTC
Source organism: Argiope trifasciata (assembly GCA_026543055.1). Lineage (NCBI taxonomy): Eukaryota > Metazoa > Arthropoda > Arachnida > Araneae > Araneidae > Argiope > Argiope trifasciata. The sequence goes on along the minus strand of JAPMOQ010007146.1, from coordinate 873,760 downwards.
GTACTTCGTCACTGTGCAGAAGATGTCCACCGACTTGCCCAGGCCCTTCATTTCCAAATTGGTGCGCGTGTGTCAGCGAGATGTGCAATACTACTCCTATACAGAGGTGCCCCTGGTGTGCCGAACTTCTCCGGACGGAATTGATTACAACCTGGTTCAGGCTGCCTTCGTTGGCAGACCTGGCTCCGAACTGGCCAAATCGCTGGGTATATCTGCCCAAGATAACGTGTTGTTTGCTGTGTTCGCTAAGTCGAAGGACGAGGCAGACATCTATAACAAGCCCAGCCCTAATTCGGCTTTGTGTGTGTATGCTCTTTCCGCCGTGCACCGCAAGTTCACGCAGAACATTCAGCATTGCTTTAATGGCTATGGAGAACGTGGACTGGATTTCATCAACCCTAGTCAACCGTGTTATCCAACGGTAAGTTCAGTCACGTTTTATATTTATGTGTAAATGTTTGTTCCATTCAAAAGTTTGATTGACACATGACTTACTTGTGGGTCACTAATGAGATGAGTTATATTTTATCATAATTAAAAGATAACAAAGAATTGGTTATCTGATTGATCCGGATATGAGTAATTGTAATGAATATGTTAAGGCCTTAAGACCTTTTCACCACTGCGTGAATGTTACATGGAAGAAAGTAATATGTCTATATCCTTTTTACCCTCGCTATTATAATTATGAAAAAGTTTTGTAAGAACTTTTTTTAACTTCCAAACATGCAATATTCAATTATTTACAATATAGGGGGATGTGTCAAATTCATATGAAAGATTTGACAATAAATTTATTTTATGTGTATAATATTTTAATAGACCAACGAAGGTATTTCTTTGAGTTTGTGCTCTTCTATCAGCCATTGGAAAAAGTATCATCTAAATTTAAATTAATGTGATTATATAGCTTGTTCTAATCATTGAGATTAACGACAGAAATAATAATTATATATATTTCTAAGACTACATCATCGAGCTGTTCACCGCGTCATAAGGAAAATGGATTTTTGAACAAAATTTGCAAATTAAAGCATGTCTCTTAATTTACTAATGAGATGTGAATCATTTTGAAATATTATTTCACCATGCCCAGGCTAATAATTTGTTTATAATTCAAATTGTAAAACTGTCATAATTGTAAAGGTTCATTAAAATATTTTCCTGCCGTATCATTAAATGTTTTTAATTATCAGTTTTTATAAACCGTGGTTTCTTTAAAATTATCGACCACATTCTTTCTATATAAGCAACAGATGAAGGTATATATTTGTTTTTCTAGACAAAATTAATTAGTCTTATTTTACTTTTAATACATTGATTTGAATAATTCACGTGGTTTACTGATCGATGAGTCAAATTGTTTCATACATGTGATCGCTCACTTTAAAACAACTGCTTGTGTGAATTGTCACCGAATGTCGCTTTCAGATTTTTAAATGTTTCATTATAACTTTTATACAGATAGAGATGCAAAGCTTTTTATTGCATTACGCTGTACATTTAATCGTAACAGCTGCCTTTCTTTGTTTCCCCCTCTAAAGATTTACTTCTTCTGTAAAACTGCCTTTTTTTTTTTTTTTTTTTTTTTTTTTTTTAACAAAAATAGAAGATTTGTGATGAATATCAGTTTCTGGATTTTCGATTGAATGAATGTTATGGGAAAAAACATGTTACTAAGCATGATAATTATATTCTTAATTTTATAAAACAATTTTTATAATTTTACTTTTGCTAAAAAATAGTATTTTCAAATTTTTCATTCAACAGTGCTATGATGCCACAAAGCATAAACTTAAATTGCAACTGATGTTCCAATGACTTTTAGAATGTTTCGCAAAAATATCGTGACGAAAATCTTCATTTTTAATTGTAAATAACTTTTAGAAATGTTAATTTCTCAAAGCTAACTTAACGATACAGCTGTTATTCTTCTGTTTTGACAGCATTATGTAACCAGATTGCTAGTTCGCTTGCGGTTCTATGGAACAAATTTGTAAACATCACTTCCTGCACAGTTATGAACACATGGCTGGGATAAAACGCCCTTCTCTTTTTACTCTTATTTGGGATGTTTATATTGCGGTCGTTGCTCACGTGGTGCGATGTTTAGCTTTCACGCTCCTTTTGTTTTAAAACATGATAAACATCTGGTTCTTGAAATAGTACAGAAGGTTTTCTTCCTCTTTCATAGGATCCCTTTGTTTGATGTAACTGTTTAAGATCAATTTTTAATTCGTAATTGCTGAATTGTACTACAATGAATATGGATTTTAAGAAAAATGGAATTTCCTTTCTATCACAAAAAAGGGTTGCTTTGTGAATCATCTATATTTTTTTTTATCTTCCTTGCGATACTCATATTCCTTATCTTCTCTTACTACATTTTCTCTGAGTTGTATTTTGCGTAGAATTCGTATCATGGCAATTTCACCAATTCGGCAACATGCCATTTCTCTGATCTGTATGCGTTAACTCATATAATTGAGACTGACTATTTAAAATAAAGGAATAGGTATTTATTCAGTAGCATGTGAAATATGAGTTTGATGCACCTAAAATGTGATAGAGCAAAAGACCATCTGTAGCAATTGAGCTTGGCCATTCGAATGCTGCAACCCGTGGCTAGCGGTTGCACGAAATAACGCCTTAAAAACTAAATAACATCCTTATTTTCTACCATACATCCATTTTTAATGGACAGTAACTTTAGTCCTTCGAGCCGGAGCAAATACCATGAATATAAAAGATGAAAAAAAAGTGATGACCAGAATGAGGCTTCAGGAAATAAACTGAAATATTCAATAAAAACTAATCTGAAAAGAAACTTTTAGTGCCGAAAAGTCCTCTTTGAAGGACATTAACGCAAGCTCAGTTGGATAAGATGTCTTAACAATTTTGTGGAAACATCGGAAGATATAAAAACCATCGTCGTAGATATGGATCAAATAAATATACGAAGAAACAGAGGTAGGTCTGAGAATACTATTAAATTCAGTTAAAAAGGAGTTGAAAATAAACCCGATTGCAAAGGATAATGCTGTAACTAAAATCCGACATCCGGCACCTAATTTACAAACGACCCCAATTGAGAAACCAGACTGGGTGTAGGACCTTGGCTTTGAGCCGGTTGAGATCCTAGTTCGCTTTCTGTAATTTTCTAAATTATTCTGGAATATTCTTTTGGGAACCAAATTTTTATACGATAGGAATGCAAACTTCGACCATTTTACTAATGATATGAGAAAAACACCAAATTACCCCCACCGTCATTTTGTTTGGGATTCTCATAGCCTCGTTTTACTTGCGCATCGGCGTTACGTGCTTCGGCAAGTCTGTTCCTGCCCAGCTTTCTGTCACTTCTTTGTCTAGATTGCTGGACAATTCTTCTCTGGCCATCCCCCTACGGGCACGTGACTTCTCTGCCTGTCACGTGCTCTACGCATTTATGCAATGGGAAAAAAGGGAAGAGTTTTCTCTAGTTCGCATAGCGAAAACAAATTATGTGCGATCACTTTTTTTCTTTGCCCCCCTCCGAGTCCGTGCCTGGCTAGAGGTGCAGAAAAACTTTGGGCCATATATTTTTTTCTCTCTTCGGCGGGGTGTGTTGAAGAAGAAGAGTTAGGGCCCCATCCCCCCTGGTGGCCAGGGGCCCGAGCCACGTACCTGAAAGCATTGTTTAGAATAAGATTGCTTTCTGTGTTTGTGTGTGTGCCATTTGAAAGGAAACAGTTGCGGAACTTCACCTTCGGGAGATTATCTGTTTTGCAGCGGTATAAAAGCGAAACGTTCTCCAATAGGTTTCCCGGACCCCTGGGAAATAAAGGAGCAATATATCGGAGGGTGAATTATTTGGAAAAGGAAAAGAATTAGAACTGTTTTTGTTTTTTTATATATATTATTGTTATTAAAAAAAGAAAATCTGGAACCAACTTCAGCGTATCGTATAAACAGTCGGGTTTCGTCTGCAGTCGAATGATTTAGCTTCACACCAATTTGAAATTTAAAATACTTACTTAGTACTCATTTAAATGTGTAAAAGAAGTGCAACAAATTTCAAAACGTCGTTTGGTTTATGCATCCAATAATGCAATGCATAAACTAAGAATAATATGTTTTAGTAGGCTTACTTTTATAATAAAAAACCCACTTAAATTCATATTGGGTTAACGTCACCGCAATTCAAAATAAAGCGCTATAATACAAAGAAGACTTGTTCATAAAGAACCTTCAGTCAGAAGTTTGCTTTCAATGATACCCGACTTATTGGTTTTGAAATCTCAGTGGACTGTATTAGATCTGCTATCGTTATTAGTATGTCACCAAACAACAACCTTTGATCATTTGGAATAAAATATTTTTTTTATTTTAAATATCAAGGGGAGTTTTGAAATATCAGTCGGCTATATAAGATCGCTATCGTTATCAGTATGTCACCAAACAATAACCCTGTTTTATTTAAAAACCGTTCATCCTTTGGAATAAAATAATATTTTTAGCCACTGTAATCGGTATTCTGTGAAATGAAAAATACTCGATTTTATATAGTCTTTCTACACGAAAGAAATTCATATGCGTTTCACCGTTCTCAAACCTCTTCGGTTTCTGCACCTTGTAAACCATTGACTGATTTGTCATTGGCTGCAATAGTAATATAGAGGATTTCATTGTGATCGATGCGACCCAGGTACCAGATTTAAAAAAACCAACTCTATTAGTAAATTCTCATACAGTTCCAGATTGAAAAACGGGATTCTGCCAAATATCCGGGCCTGATGTAAAGTCGAACTTCTTCCTGCTGATATGTTGTGGAAATTGGGTGAGATGGGTGTCAATTTTTGTAGCACTTTCTCACTATGCACCCTGATTTAGTGACCAATTTCTTCAGCGAAGGTCAGTGGAACGAAAATACTTCTGCTACTCGACCGGACACGTTAAAATTGGAGCGGATGCGAAGCCTGGCACTTACGATAAGCTCCAACGAGAAATGCCTCTGACAGTTGCATTCAGTGTTTAATGAAGAGAAACACATACAGTGTTTATTAAAAGTAATAAAAAAAGTAATAGCTCCAGACACTTCCGTTTCTGTTATGCATAGGAAGTAATGACTGATTGTTTTAAATGATAGCTTAGTTAATACCTTGAGCGTTGCTGAAAATCATAATATTTTTAACATGAGAAATGGGCCATTGGAAAAAAATTTCTTTCCTTCTTTTACCAAGGCGACACAGTACTACAAAAAACATCAAAAAAAAAAATGATTGGCTCTTATGATGAATTGAGTCACTTTAAATGTGCCTGAAAAATTTTAGAACCGTAACTTTATTAATTTTTAAGTTATTGGAAAATTTTTGATCCATGACAGGAGAGTAAACTTCGTTACCACACACACTTTTCAGTTTAGTTACATCAACGTCCCGTTGTAAAGCAACAGTAGGGCTATTTTGGGACGGACCTCGTCATTTTGAACTATGGTCAGATGATGAGGATGACACCTGAGCTGGCACGCTCTCTTTTCAGATTCATAAACCTCTAAAAGAAGCTCATTTGACAAATATATTGTCAATTTACCAGGGAACATCATCAAATGAGCTATTAGAGCGATGCATTTGGTTCAAAACTTCAATAAGACTCACCACAAAGTCATTTGGAGCAGTTGCTCAAATTTACTACTGCGTCGATCAAACAGAATAACAGAAATAGCAATCAGAATAGCAGAAATAGACTTTTAATTAATTTTGACATGCGTATTAAATTTTTAAAGGTATTATGATAAGAAATGTAAAATTTTGATCTTTCGTTAGTTTTTCTTTATATATCTTTAATATACAAACATAATATTTTGTTTCGCTTAAGTGTTTGTATTTTTTTCACTTTAAACAATTGAGAATAACTTGAATCACATCTTATAAAAGTTATAGGCAAATTGTATTCAATTAATATTATGATTTAGATGAATAAAAACTTGAATTGCATTTTTTTTTTTTTTTTTTCATTTCGTTTTTTGCTTATATATACTACATTTCGAAAGCCTAAGGCTTTCTTAAAAATGGAGGTAAAGGTGTGAAATTTTTTATGAATTTTTGGAAATGTATAGTTTGTAAAACTTAGCTTGGAGTTAGCATTAAGGTGTATAGTAATTTAAAATAAAAAATGTCCCAAGTCAAAATTCCTGCATTTTTCAGATTTTTTTGTTCTTTAAGTAAGAAATTACTAAAAAAATAAATACTGTTGATAGGAGAAAATCCATGCTAAGTTTCATGTAGTATATTAATCGCTACCTAGAAGAAAAAAAATGGAGAAAACTCTAAATTTGCTTTAAAATTTTAATTTTTTTTTAAATGTTTATTTTATGAAGAGTTATAAAGTACTATTTTACGTAAAATAAAAGTAAAATATAATTTTAAACATTAGAATTAAAAAAAAAAGGGAGGCTCTTTGTCACCTTAAAAACTTTTTTTTTTTAATTTTTATCTGTGAATTTTAAGTTGAAATATAAATTATAGATGGCACATTTGGTTAATATCTCTCTCTTATTTACTTCAATTAACTTTGAAATAAGCAAAATCAATATGGGTTGTAAATCTAACTGTAACCATGCCTTACTTTTAATTCCGATCCCATTAAACTGCCGGGATGGATTGATCCTAAACCTAAATACGACTTACTTTATTATAAAGTATTTTATTACTTCATCCTGAGTTAAAGAGGTAAAAAAAAAAAAAATCTATACTGACTTCATTTTTCATTTTCATCTTAAAAGGGGAGGGGGTGGGGTTGTCCCTCTGACCTGCAGCTTAGCGCCATCAAAACCTTCCCTATTAAACTACTGTCTTTCGCATTTCCCGTGTTTTTGCAGCTGGCATTTTTTAAAAGTCCCCCCCTTTATTTATATTTTAAATTTTTTTTTCTCCTCTAAAAGTTTTGATGGACTTTCTTCCACCCTGCTAGCTGTCACCGCTAAACGGTCTATTTTTTATAATTAGTCATTAGCGACGGAACCAGCTGAGGTAATTTCACCGAGGGTGGCGGCTGACACTTTATAAAAGTCGCCTTCTGTTGTGCGATGGGAAAAAAATAAAAATAAAAAAATCCTCTTTTGTTCCTAAAAGAACTGTCGGGGGAGGCAAGAGAACAAAAGAATCCCCATTCTCGATCTTATAGGTGTGCACCCCCCCCCCCTTTTTTTTTAATCCCCCGAATGGAAAGGAATAAGGGGGGGGGGGAATGATTTATTTTTGGAACGTCGTCCAGCCTCGTCTTCATTAAAGGAGCCGCTGCTATTAATAAGGATTAGCCATCGAACGGCGGAGATTTTTAACTTCCTTTAATCGTTTGGAGACAGAAACAAAAAGACGGGATAGAGAGGGGGTGTGGAGTGAAGATTTGAGCTGCTCGAGAAAATTAGATACGCGTGTCGTCTGTCTTTCCGTCGTTATTAATAAAGATTATTTCGTTTCGCAATTTGTTTTCGTTCTTTTGTTGAAGGGTTAAAGCTTTGCAAAGGCGCCTTCTTTTCAATATTCCTGAAGACGATGAACCACGATATCTCTGGCATTGCATTTTGTTAGTCTTGCTGTAAGGTTTTAAGTTTTTTTAAATTTATAAATTCGATTATCTATTATCGAATTTATAAATATTCGATTATCTATCTATATAAATGAAAGTGAATGTCTGTATGTAATCGCTGCAGTACCGCTCATCCGATTCCGATAAAACTTCGACTATTTATTACTTGCTATTACGGAATGGTTATAGGCATAGTAGTATCATCTAAAATATCAAAAATATTTTCAAATCTATTTACCGCATCTATTAACCACGAAATAATGTATGCTACTAACAAGGAGACAACAGATTCAGTAAAGATGCTAAATTCAAGCCAGACGTTAATATTTTGGAGCTATTGTATGCGAGTCTTTCTCTGGGGTAATGGTTTTATTAGAGAGTGTGCGAGAAAGTTTAAGGGAAACAATCCTATAGGTTTGAAATTTTAACTAAACATTTAAGGAACTTCTTGCGATTTTTGCAGTAACTTCCGAAAATATTATGGTGCAAATAATTTTGCACCATCTTAGTTTTCAAAAAATGATCTTTTCAACTAAAAGATTTTATGGTATAAATATATTTTCTGTGCTTAACCAGTTTTAAAAGAAAATATTTCAATCACATTTTCTGACATTAAACTTGAGAATTCTGAACGAATCACGAGATACAATAATTAGTTTCTTTCATGACCATTCTGAGAGAACACAATTCTAAAAGAACAAACAAATTTAGTACATAAAAATGAATATTTGTTTGTAGAATAGAATAATAAAAATAAAATAAATACTATTTCTGTTACTAAACATCATTCTAAAGCTACAAAAACTTAAAAACACTTTAATACTTTCTTACTTTTCTGCTTTTCATTTTCCTTGTTTGAATTGTGATCTTGTCATTATTCTAACCAAGATCATTTTAAACGCTTCTTAAAAATTGAAATCTCTCTTTAATCGTGAAGAAAAAGAAGAAGAAAAAATAAGAATCCCATTTCAACACGTCTGTTCTATAATTCCAAGGAAAAGCATTTCCCATGTTTAAACAATTAGTAAAGTTGTTTAAGTTATTATTTGTTTTAATTAATTTAAGTCATTAACAAGTTTAAACCGGTTTGAAACAATCGGGATCTCTCTCTCTCTCTCTCTCTCTCTCACACACACACACACACACACACACATTTCCAATTCTTCTAGCTGGCAAACAAAGTTTTGTAGCTCGACCGATTTTGGGATGGAATTAAAACCATCGTTTATCTAAATAACAACGCGTGTGTAATCTGATAGTTTCGCGATTGTTTCAGGCTTGCTTAAACTGGTTAACGACTTAATTAAGACAGTTCGTAAGAATTCAGAGAACGAATAATCTGGGAATCAAGTTGCGACTTTAGGTGGCGATAAATCGCGAACTATGACAACCTTCTGCATTATTTTCTAATAACCCTATTTTAATGAGTTGCGATGATCCCTGAACTAACAATCTTTATTGATGAAACAAATAATATTTTGACTTTTGTTTTATTTAAAAAAAAAAAAAACATTGGTCGAATTAGGGAATAACACTGTAATTTCCAAGAGATAAACTACGACAGCAGACGATAGATAATTCAAAAGCAAATTCTGTGAAAGCCTAAGGTTTTAAGTTTTTTTAAATTTATAAATTCGATTATCTATTATCGAATTTATAAATATTCGATTATCCAAAATAAAACTACATTGGCAGACGATAGATAATGGAAAAACTATACTATGAAAGTTGACTCAAAAAGAAAAAGAACAAATCGCCAATTTGTTGTCAACGCATTTTGAGGCTTCAATAATTTATTGCCTTCAAATTGCTTCAAAAGCCTGAATATCATGTTCTCACAAAATAATCCTTTGTAAATTTTGGCCGAAAGTTTTGCCCTTAGTTCGATTCTACTGCCTATTCTGATTTCAATTATTAATTGTTTATTCATTTTGGCATCATGAAAAGCATTTTATCCTCTCTAGTTTCGAAACGTTTTGAGAGATAATGCCCTCTAGAAATGAACCTTTTTTAAAAAACAAACCTTATGTGGAATATGTCCCATACCTCCTGCTCCCTCCCATAATGAGACACAGGACACCCCCAGACGATTATTAATATCGCATTCGCTTCTCCTCACTACACCTCGGGCTCTCTGCAATTCATCATCGAGCCAAACGATGGTAAAAGGAAGATCGGTTTCCTAAAAATGAAAACAAATGGCAGGTAATTGCGAATGGGAGAAGGGGTCGGGTTTCGCCCTAATGGAGTGGCTTTTCCCACACATTATGTAAATAGAACTCTTCCTCGTGTTTACTTCAGTAATTAAGGTATAATGCATAGAAATTTCGCTTCACTTCTCTTCCAACCCTCTCCCAATTTTCATAAAGGGTCCTCTGTGCTTTTGAATGATGGCGAAAGAATTATTAGATTCGAATAAATCGCTCACATGTTAGAATAGTTTTGCCGTTTCGGATACGACCCTATGGCACACCGTACCTTGAGGGACCTTTTAATTGATCGACCATGTGCATGCTCTTTGTGGTTCTGCCGGGTTTTCTTTTCTTATTTTCACGTAAAAAATAATTGAGATTTCTAAATGGAAATCGTCGACTTCTGTTACTAACCTGTAGTGCGTATTGATTATTATTCCATGATTTCATGATGACTTCCATTAGTTCTGAAAAGAAAATTTTTATAATTTTATTTTGACGATAGCATTAGAGTAATTTTTCTTAAGTAATTTACAAAAGTTAAATGTAAGTTGACTAATTATTATCCTCCTTAATAGTCTTACTGAATTGGACAACATTAGAATAAATATTATTTTAAAAAATTAATAAATTTTCAAATAAATATGAGTAAATATTTTTACTAATATTTATTTTTGAATAAGCAACATTAGTGTTGTTCAGTTCATTTCTGTTTTAGCTGTAGCAGCATTAGCGCTCTCTAAAGACGATGTATGTTTATTCTAAAGGTTCAATAAATTTCGTAGGTATAGTTCGAATTGTTTGTTTTTGGATTGATATCTTACTGAATCGAGTTATATAAGAGGCATCATATATTTACAGAAGAATCAACGTGACATTTTCTGTGAATTTTCAGTTTTTAATTTTGTAAACTCATTAGAATTACTTTAAACGTCAAGAATTTTCGCTACTTTTCTTCAAACTGTATTCGTGTATTTACTTATTGATAATTCATTACTAAATAGCCATTTTGAATTTGTCGAGCATACCATTTGGTTTAAAATTAACCGGTTTATGTAAGTATACATTATATTTCGAAAAAATATGAAATTACCGCATTATCTTTTCTTTTTATCTTTATATATAGTCAGTTGATTTTTTTTCTGGTATGTTTCCACTAAAAAATCCTTCTGTAAACTAGAGTGTGATGTTCTTAACACGTTGATTACCAACTACTAGATAACTCGTAGATTGGTTCTTTTCTAGGACCAAACCATCTATGCTATTAGATGACACTTTCTCCACTACGGTTAAAAGGTAGCAAAGAAAGCGTCATCTAATCAGATCGATGGTCCTGATACCAGGCGAAGGTAGTTGCAGTGAACGTGTTAAATGTTTTGTATTGAAAATCTTAATATTTTTTATCATGTCTATTTGGTTAGCTTGTGAGGCACGTTCACAATAAATAATAATACTTAAACCAAAATGCTTCTCCTAACCATCCTTTGAAAGTGACCATTTGAAATACAGAATTTCTGTATTTCTAGATGGCACAAGAAAGTTATCAGGCTTGTGTTTGGGGTAGCTTT
>JAPMOQ010007146.1:845366-859278 GCA_026543055.1 Argiope trifasciata | reverse complement strand
TAATTTTTGAATAAGGGTTCTTAAAAGTGCTTAATTTTTGAATAAGGGTTCTTAAAAGTGCTTCATTTTTGAATAAAGGATCTTAAAAGTACTTCATTTTTGAATAGCGATTTTTAAAGGTGCTTAATTTTGGAAGAAAACTCCTTAAAAGTGCTTAGTTTTCTTGAGAAGTGCAAAGAAGATATTCATTTTTTTCCCACATTAGATATTCCTTTTTGTTTCCGCATTGATTGAATCCGCTAATCGATAATATTGGGTCGTTCGGAAAGTCATTTCGTATTTTTGTGTCAAAATGAAAAGAAATTTTCGTTTAATGAATAAATTATTTATTAAATTATAAAATTGCCATTCTGGTCTAATACCTTTTGCCATATTTTTGGTAGTAACATGATTACACGCTCATAAAAGTTTTGGTCTTTGCTGTAAAAAAAAACTGATCGAGGTGGTTTTCGGCCTCCTCATTTGGAGGAAAAATTTTGCAAATCAGTTCTGGTACTGATGTACTGTTAACACATCTTCTCCACACATATTGGCTCATTTATTTCTGGCTTGAACAGCATTTTTATCTTTTATAGCAAAAAAGAAAAAAATGACGAAAATGCTGTTTATTGCTCTCTATATTTAAAAGGGCACCATCCAAAAATTACTGCGAAGAATCAGCTGCACTTTTTCACACTCAAGCCTTGCTATATCAGCTCTTAAAACATAAAATGATTTTGCGGTTTAAGTATGAAATTGGGTGCGAAAAATGCAATTAAATCCTTTGTCAGGAAAAAACGAAATTACTTTCCGAACAACCTAATAGTTCAAAAATATTTGTTTACTGGATATAGCAAAAAAGAAAACCTTCGAAAGGGAAGCATTCGGTGAAGGGATACAAAAGTTTTAAGCCTTGTTTGATTAATGAACTTTTTTTTTTCGCTCGTTTTTTCAACTTAGGGCACCGTACTGAAATATTGGAATGGTTATTCCGTAAGAGAGAAATACGAAATATTCCGAACGGGTTGCAACTTGAAAAACGTTTGAACTTCTTTTGCATATAAAGCTCTAAATAGGTCTCTTATAAAAGGTAACTAAACTTTTTTGGTAATGATAGCTTTTTTAATTTTTATTAAACTTCTCTTTGTTTTTGTCAAAACCAAAAAGGCGTCATGCATTTTACAATAGAAGAAATTGAGCAAACATTATTGAAGTACAGAAATAAATATTAAAGTTTAAAAAATGCGCATTTAATATTTATTTTTAAAAATTCAATAAAAAATATGCATTATAATAAACAGAAAATAACATAGGATTAGAAAATACCCAGGTTTATTTATGCGCACATGTACAAAGGTTTTTTTTTTTCGGCTATGGTGCTTAAAAAGTGCTTAAGTCTACTTAATTTTTGCAGCACTTTCTCTCTACGCACCCTGCATTGTATTTTGATTGCAAAACTATTGGTCATATTTCATCCTTTTAGTTTATTTCGTATTTGGATTATTATGTTTACACATTATGAACAGGTCTTCTAATACTAAACATCCTTCTTGCCTATTTTGGATTCTGCAGTAGCCTGGTGGTAAGGTCTCGCCTTGTGAGCCGTAGGGTTTCAGGTTCGAGACCCGATTCCATCGAAGAACCGTCGAGTCTCTTGCACCACCCTTAAGCCTAACATACTCCCACTAGTGTGGAGAGAAGGGTGCCATTTTAGGTGTCGTTCTCGTCATCTGACCGCGGTTAAAAATGACCAGGTCCTCCCGAAAGTAGCTCTAATATTGCTTCAAAACTGGACGTTAATATATCTAAACTAAACTTACATGCACAATCCCATTGTATTGAAATTTTAAGTTCGTCTCTATAATTATTTACATCAACGTAAGAAAAGAATAATATAATAATATAAATTTCTGTCAATATTTACATCAACTTCTATATAATTGTTTACATCAACGTAAGAAAAGAATAATATAATAATATAAATTTGTGTGAAAATGGCCAGGTCCTTTCCCAAATAGCCCTAGTGTTGTTTTAAAACGGGACATTAATATAACTAAACTAAACTTACATGCACATTCCCACTGTGTTGAAATTTTAAGTTCGTCTATATAATTGTTTACATCAACGTAAGAAAAGAATAATATAAATTTGTGTCAACATTTGTTTTCCCTAACAATACAAATTGCACAAAACGAGATTTTTAGGAATTAATCTTTTTCTGTACTCGCAACGATTAAGTAGAACTCTTGCAATAAAATATTAAAGAAAACGCCGCCACATGATTCATTTCTAAGAAACCTGGTGGCTGATTTCCTTTTTTTTAAAGTAAAAGCCCCCTCTAGTGAATACCGATACTCCGCTCAAACAGAATAATTACCACTAGCTTGCAAAAATCCCTCCTTTAAAATAAATCCTGCATCCCTGGAGTCATTATTTCGGGTCAGACTACACGAGCCCCCTGAAAGATTTTCAAAAAAGATCCTTTTTCAATTATCCATCCGCGCGGACACTTGCATACCTTAGAAGGTAATTACGGAACATTCTCGAACGCCCGCCCCCTCCCGCCACCCTCGATAAAAGTCTTCTTTGCTCCCTCGGGGAGCGATGGGAGTAATTGGGGGGACACGATGGCTTCACCCCCCTGGTTTTTAAAGGAGAGAAATGTTGAGGTTTACTGCCACGCTGAATTCCACTATTCTACGTATGTAATATATAATGTATATGCATGTATATTTTATATATATGCATTTATATATATATATATATATATAGCAACCATAAAAACATTAAAATAATTAAAACCCATTTCCTGAGGGTTGAGTGGAATTTGCGCTCCACAAATTAACCCCCCATGTCATTAAATGCTTTTTTTCAAGCTCAGGATTGCCACATTATAACCGTTATCTTTGCGTGCAAGATTTGGCGATTTTACTACGAACGCCAAATGGTAATCACAGATCAGAGTAATAATGATACTCCATGTCCTTGAAAACGAGACAAAGCTTCCATGGGAAAACGGCTGTCTACCCTTAATTGCGTTTTAGACGAGAGTTTAAATTAATAAAGGAAATGTGAGAAATTTGATTTTAAAAATTTATGGTAAAGGAACACGATTATAATTTTCTCACACAGAAGGCACTAATAATTTTGATGTGCGTAATACAAATTCATCTAATAAAGTGAGGTTTAATTTTTATTTTTATGGGGATTTTAATCTCTATATCTCTTACGGTTTAACTTTTTTTAACAAAATGAAAAAAAATACATAAACTGCTTTAAATTGAAATTTAAGTCGATATTAGTAATGCTTAGTTCTCTCAATTTGCATTTATGTATTCTTGCATGTATACATATTCCCTAAGCTTTTACTTGAAATGAGCTAATGCATTTTTTATGTTCAAATTGTTCAACTAAGCTTTTTTTTTTTTTTTTTTTTTTTTTTTTTTGCAAAATATTAAGTGCTTTGTCTGAAATAAGATAGGAATCATTTATAATCATTCGAAAAATAAATGCTGGTTAATTCTCAGGGGAAAAAAAACCGTTTCTATAAGAAAATGTTGATAATTACTGATATTTCTTCAAATTTGAAATATATTACCTCATTTTCTAGCTTATTTACTGTCAGACAATTATACACAATCCAATACAACATCAATCGACATATGCATGCATCTATAGTCCTCCATTAAAACGTTTAGTTCTCAGATTCAGTATCATGATCTAAAGTTTTATTCGCAAGTAATGTAGAAACAAATTCCTACCTATTTTCTTAAAAGCGCTGTCAATGATTTATTACTAATTTTCAATTTGTCTTAAATCTATACACGAAAGAAAGCTAAAAATAAAATATATTACTTTACATTTTATTCGTTCTTTTTTCGCCCCTAAATTTTTTACTAAAACTATAGATTTATATAGATTGAGAAATTACAATAGTAAATATTTAAATATTGGGCGTTAAGATAAAAATAATTTTGCAGCTATGTTAGCATGGTTTCTAAAGTCACTTTTTCTTCTTCTAATATAGCATGAAAAGGTTGCCCTAAGAAATAATTTTTTTTTAATATTGCATCTAAATACTTCAAATTACAAAATTTCATTAAATAAGGTAGGCAATAGTACGAAAATTAAATTTTTATATATCCATCATAATTTCAAGTGTTAATTAATAAAAAATTTCTCTTATTTTTATCTATACGTACAAAATTTCACGTTTCTATCTAGAAAATTTTCAGAGATATGCTTAGTTTTAAATTTCGAAATACTGGTCACAATGTGGAAGAAAGCGTTTATTTCGGAATGAAACTTGTACACCATCCAATCATTATGACTTCAAAAAAAAAAATTAAGAATCGTGCATAGCATTGTTCACTTTCATTGTTACACAAGAACTTTATAAAGAAAAGAAACTTTGGTTATTTTGTAAGCAGTCGTAATGTTTTTTCTAGAAATACATTGTCGTTATCAGTTCCCAACATTTTAATGGACTTTGTAGTATAGTGATTAAAAATTGTAGGAACAAGCGGAGAGAAATAGTGAGAATGAAATGTCATGTATGTGATGAAAAAAATTTATCTATATTTTTCAGACTACCCTTTTGTTAGATTGGCAGGTGATCCAGTGCTCAACATTTTAAAATTGACAAGGTTGAGAATACTTCAAGTTTAGTAAGTGGCATTCACACAGAATGTAAGATCGACGTTTAAAATCAAACAAATAGGCCATTTCTAATGCAAAATCAAAACTTTTTTTTCTTTCTGATTAATGTTTTTTGGTGAGAGAAATGTTGCTTTGATATAGATAGAAACATTAGTTTTAAAAAATTTCACGTTTGGAAAAATGAAAACAATTCATCGCCATCCGCAGTTTTTTGTTCGCGTGTTACAGCTGCTGTTTATAGAAGTTCTTGAGTTAGTCTCATTTTCTACAAAAGTAGATTGTATAGTAACGATAGATTCAGTTAATTTTATTGGGATTATAACTGGAATAAGTAATGAATTAACTTTGTCTATGAATGTTTGATAAATCTTCGCTGATTCACTCAAAAAGCCAGTCCTCATGCCCCATGAACTCAATCACATATGCCCAAGTATTATTAAGTTAATGTAATTCTGCATAGGTATTGGAAGTGTTAATTTGGAACAAATTTTTAGCACTTTAATTAATAGAATACCATTCAATTTTTAAAAAATTTACTGAAAATGAACAAATATTATATGTTT
The DNA here is from genome assembly GCA_026543055.1 of Argiope trifasciata. Lineage (NCBI taxonomy): Eukaryota > Metazoa > Arthropoda > Arachnida > Araneae > Araneidae > Argiope > Argiope trifasciata. Next base: position 854,077 of record JAPMOQ010007146.1, on the reverse strand, counting down.
TAGCAAAGTAAGAATGGAATTTAAACCGCTTGAAATTAAGCAACAAAACATATCCTTTCAAAGTAAATTTTTCTAACCATAGTTTAGTATTTATGATAGTATAATTTTATTTATAGATAAAACCAAGTTATTCTTTTTTGGAGGGGAGGTGGAGGGGGTCAAAGTCCCTCTAAAAAGGGCTTAAATTGGAATGAAAATCATTTCCTGAATTTGGAGAGGTCTATTGTAGTTCTCAAGAAGCAGTTATAAACATTATCATTATTTGAAATTAGAAAAGATTGAAGTAAAAAAAAGTAATAATTAATATTAAAAATATTATTTCTTTTTATATTAATTATTACTTTTTTGCTTTAGTCTTTTCTTTTCCAAATAATAGAAAAATTAGGGCTGTGTGTTTTTATATCTTCAGGAACAAACGAATAAAAAAGGAAATGCTACAGTTCATAAAATATCAAACTTGAGTTCAGATTCTCTATACTGATATGAACTTGAAAAGAAAACCCTAATTTCCGTTATTGAGCTTTAAAAAATTAACTACAAAAAATTTGCTGTTTTTCCTTTATTAAAATTATTTTATTATCAATTTTCATTAAAAACTATTTAGGTGATTCAAATATGATAATTTTTTTTATCTCTGCTATTTTGAAAATACTCCTATTAAATTAAGCAAATTCAAACTAATTTATCTCTTAATTAATAGATATCAATACGAAAGAAACAAAATCTTAAAAAATGATAATTGTGTGAAAAGCAATAATCAATCCATTTACCGACCAATTACATTAGATGTTTTGTGTTAATTTATAAAGTTGTATCATAAAAGCCTGAATTTGAAGTTAAAACTTACGTCTTTTCAAAGTCTAAAAATTCAATTTCCTATGTATTAGATTTCCTATTCTATCTAAGATACAAGATTTCGTAAGTAAAGCTGTTCTCTTTAGACATCTGTTTTCTTTATTTGTAGAAAATTATTATCTATCCGACATCGTAAGACATTTCTCTGATAAAAGCAGTATTGATTATGTAAATAGAATCAACATGATTTGAAATATTTTTTAAAAGAATATTTTACAAAAAGGTGAGTTGAAATAACAAGTAGGTTTTTTAACTAACTAATGTATTGAAAGAAGGCAAAGGAATTCTTGAAATCTATTTATTATTTGCTATTATATATATATTACAATTTTACTTCTACTAAAATGACATTAAACATGAGTACTATTGAGATTAACAATTTTTGGCACTTTTATATCTACAACAATTATTATTAATTATTATTCTAAAAATTTGATATATCTATAATTTTTAGCGCCTAGTTTTCACACATTATTTCAAATTCATTTCGGTTAGATTACAAATATTTTACTAATAAACAATTATTATAGAGATTAACTATTCTAAAATTATGTGTCTATAGTTTTTAGCGACAAAGTTATTTAATTCGTTTTGACTATAATACAATCAGGAAAGATATTAAATGAATTTTTTTCAATTTTTAGTATAAAGTATAATTTTACCTTAATAATATCCAAAGAAATTTTTATCTGATATTTTTGAAAATTTCAAACTGATTAAGTCAATTTTTAGTGGGATATGAAGCGATATTAATTGCATTTCACTCACAGTAGTTTCGTTATTTATTTTATTTGTTAAGATCTTATAGCCTTAGTTAACTAAATATTTGTATGAAATAAATCAAAAAGCTTTTGTAAAAATAATAAATCGTTATTATTTTAAATTATAGTTTTTTAAAAAAAATTCTATCTTAATATATTTCTGTCTGTTTTTAACAAAAAGTTATTTGTCAGTTTTAATTGAGTTTTGTTTTTAAATCAAATGTTACTTTTGGCAAGAAAACACTTTTCAGTTTTTCAACACAATCTGTATTAGAATCTATCTTTTGAAAATATCAGAGTTAATAGATAAGTACATTTTTTAAGGCTCTGAATGACAGAATGTGTAAGTGTATGAATCGAATGTTCCAATTTAAATAATTTCGTTCTTGCCATATTCCTAAATGAAATCAAGGCGAAACAGAATATAAATCGAAATTAAGGCTATTGGGAATGATAACAAGAACATGTTTGTAGCAACTAAGCAACCTTCAAACTTAATTTTACTAATTTTCAACTATACTTTTTGGGTTGATTCCTCATACAAATTTTTTTAATACTTTTCTAATTCAAAGAATCTGATCTTGAAGAAACTGAAGTACCTATTGGAGAATAAGTTCCTCATATTTAAATACTATTTGTTTAGTTTATATATTGTTAAAAAATCTACAGCTTATTTCAGTGATTTATTAATAACGTACTGAATGCAGAAATAGCAAAGTAATTAATGAATAGAATACGGTACATTAATCACGAACAGAATCAGGTATAAATTCGAAATTAAATTTCATCATGTAGTGAAAATTTAATTTTGCATTGAGCATTTTATTTCTATTTTTAAGCCATTGTTCATTTGATTGTAATCATTGTGCCCTCTCGATTCCTATTTCTTCACTATTCTCCAGAATGAGTCGCTAAAACGTAAGATTTTTTTTTTTTCTTTTCAAATTCATAAATATTTTGAAACGATTAGAATAACATCATTTGAAATCGTAGAAACGTTTTTTAAAATAGTTTTAGAGAATTGTTATTTGAAATTGGGTTTAGTTGTAATATATAAAAGCATCTCATAGATCACATTTTTCAAATAGTTTCCTAACTATTTTCGAGTGCTCATTAAAGTACTCATTCATTCATCATAAAAGTCTTGATGATGTCGTTAGTCTTGATTTCCATCAATTATAGCATATCGTGTGAAAGATTCGTACATCATTTTATTTAAATAAGCCATTAAGAAGTTCTTAAATATTTTAACTGAAGTTACTGTTTTAAAAAAGCAGATATTTTTTCTTAAAGTTAAGAAAGTAACAACGGTACGTTATGGTAAAACAGCAAAATTGATTTCAATTTCATTTCTATAAAAATAAAAAGTTACAAATTATTCTAAAATTAATTTTGAATTTTTTAGAAAATCTAAAGAGATATTATCCCGAAAACGCAAATTTTGTCTTTAGAAAGTTAATCTTTTATATTTTAATGTGAAACAACAGTTGCCAATAAGCTTTTTCGATTGATTAAGTTTAAATTAAGATTTAATAAATAAAAAATAAAAAATTTTGAAAAAGATTCTAATTATTGAATATCTTTTGGTCAAGAAATAATTACGTACCAAATTTTATAAATTTGGGACCAGCTGTTTATATATAGTTACTGTTTTGGTGATTTTTGTTTCTCGCTATTTACAAAAAACGAATTTAACAGTATGGCTGTAATATAAATAAATTGCAATTTTTAATTTGGAATTTGTAATATAGTACAGCGAAATAAATTAAACATAAAAATTAAATAAAATTAATTTAAACACAAATAATTAAATTAAAACATAAAATTCCTTGAAATACTATGCCGTATTTTTTTTAAAAGAAAATTGTAACATTTTTACGACAAAAATCAAATTTTAACAAACAGTCTTTCTTAACAGAAAATCTACCAACGTATTCATGTTATGAATTTTGAGGCAAACTAGATAAATAAATAAATAAAATAAATTCCTTTTTTATTTTTTGAAGGTGTTTCACGTATTTTAAAATTGTTTGAAAGCAACATTTTACGGAAAAAGTTGCTCAAAATATTTTGATAAGTAAAATTTAGTGAGAGGAATTTTTTCTCATAAGTTTCCGAAAACCACAGGAGATACTTCCTGGTAGTCTTATCTTATCATAAAGTAATCTATCACTGCCTAAAAGGTCATTAACGAAGGGGTACAGCACCGAAAAAAAAAAACACGAGTGGAATATGCGCTCCACGCCAAATTTTCCTGCCAAAAGGTAATAAAATTCCAGTAAACCTACAAACTGGGGGTAGGAAATGATGATTGGAGCGCAAAGTCCACAATCGCTTTCCTGAGTCAACAAAAATGAAATCGGAAACCAATTGGGTTGAAATCGAAATTAAAATTTAATTCTGAATTAAACAACAAAAATTTCACAAAAATGAAAATGTATGGTTGTAATTTCTATCGGTTGTATTCATTTTGTACTTGGCTTATTTTGTTTATATAATATCTTGAAAGGAATGCTAAGTCGGCATCTTTTCAAAAAATTGCGAGTAAAAGAAGAAAAAAAACTTTTGTTTTCCTGAGTAATAAAACTGAGTTGTTGAAAGACTTTCGAACAAAATGCTTGGAATTTTTTGATTTATGTAGATTGCTTCACTTGAATGCATTTGAATGGAGAACAAGACGAATTTCAGTGGTAGGTTTATTGAAGGAATAGCGTGCTTGATTGTTTTATCAAATAAATCTTAAGAAGTATTTCGGAGACTTGAATGGAAGAAGCAGCCAAATATGTGCTTTTTTTCCACAATATAGCTATTGATGCAGGTGATAAATATCAAGGTAAATTTCGTCCATCTTTATTGTTCATTGATTTCTCTTTACAGTTTTATATGATCATAAAAATATTGTCTTCTGTATAGTGGGAAATGCGAATGAATGAAATGTTTTTAGTGAAATGTGATCGTTAAAAGAAATGTTTCCGATCTCTTGCCGGAATTTCATCAGAGATCGGATGTTTTCGGGAACACTTCTTTTAACTGTCATATTTCACACAAAACATTTCATTCACTTACATTTCCCAATTGACAAGGCCTTAAAGCATACGTACACAATAGATTTTTTTTTAAATTTTAACTTTAAAAATCCAATTGTTTTGCAGTAAGTTGTTAATGTGTGTTTAAACATATCTCAGTGGAAAAGAATGCGACACTACACAAATTATTAATCCATTAGTGCGTAGTGAGAAAGTGTTGCAAAAAGTAAGCACTTTTAAGCACTATAGCCAAAAAAAAAATGAAACGCCTTTGTACATGCACCTGCTTATTTTTCTAATCCCAGGTTATTTTCTTTTTTATTATAATGTATACATTTTCAGAAATATAAACTTTCTCATTTAAAAGAAAAATTAATCTGTTCCTGAAATGGTGCAAAATGCATGAAGAATTGCCTTCCTCTCAATCCTGTGGGGTCTCTCGCTTTATTGAAAAGAACTGTTTAGACTTCGATTATCATTATCCTTTCTCCACTCTTTATTACTCCTTCGTGGCAACTGCTCACCCCCTTCCAAAGGAGAGGAAGGGGGGCATGAAAAATGTATGATAATCCAGAAACATGCTCCCCACATTCTCGTCGCTGTCCAGGGAGAGAAGTGGAGGCGGGAGGAAGTAAAAAAGAAGCATCGGTGGGGAGGAGAGGAAATAAAATTTTTTCCACCATCTCTGTCCGGGTGGAAGAAATGCGAATCGTGATCAGGATCAGAAATGCTGTCACGTCCTGCTCTTGGGAGTGTTCGAATCAAAGAGATTCTCTGCTCCCTCCGCCTCTTTTCTCATCTTTAAACTACTGATACTACTTCCCTCACTAATTTCTTAACTATTGACACTACTCTCCTTACTAATTTCTTAGCCACTCGCTCCATTATTTATGTGAATGAAAAACGGCATAGGAGTTGCTTAGTTTAGTTATATTAAGTCCCGTTATAAAGCAACACTAGGGTTATTTTAGGACGGACCTCATCATTTTGAACCACCGTCAGATAACACCTGACGTGGCACCCCCCTCTCCACACCACACCAATGGGAGGACGTTTGGCCTGACAAATTTAAAGTGCGAGAGACCCCTTCACACGACGGTTCTTCATTGGAATCGAGTCTCGAACCTGAAACTCTTCGGTTTCGAAGCTGAGACCTTCCACCAGGCCACCGCGGTCACCCGGCATAGGGGTAAAGCGTCTTCCCCGTGATCTGGGCGTCCTGAGTTCGAGGCCTGGTTGGGGCGTGGTTTTTCTTTCTCTGTTCTATCTGTGAGATGAATGAATGAGCCCTCCTGTAAAAAGGAGCTGTGTAAGCGAATGACGGATGGGCGAGTGCCCAAATCGTACTCTTGACCCTAGTCGGCGCTGCTAAAACTAGAGACGCTTCCTATCGGCTTAAATTATACTCTTCGTCACTGCGGGCTTGTTCAATGGCAAATGCCATAAGAAAAAACTCGAAAAATTAACATTTTTTTAAAGATATCTTCTAGATTTAAAGCTGCAAAAATGTATAACATTATTGATTGCATTAAATCAATCATCTATATCTGTCTGTGTGTGTAAAAACTTTTTTGAAGAAGAAGCACACCGAAGCCGCTTTGAATTTTTAAATTTCTCTTTTATTCCATCCCGGGAGGCATAATTTATGTACAAACAGGAAGCGACAAAGTAATCTTCATTACAACACAAAGAGAAAAGAGCGAACAAAATGTTTATCCCCCTAATTATATACCTTTAGATTCTGATAGGGATTTTTTTACACGTGTCGATTTAGGTAAGGGAATTAGAGGTATATTTTAAAAGAAAAAGGATTTAAAAGAACGTTTTTATCCTTTCATTCGAGGTATGGAAACTTTTAGATTTCAGCAATTTTAGAGCATTCATTAAATAAAAGCCGTGGAATTGGATATCAGGAAATTAGAAAGCATTTTAGAAGTGTATACAGTGTTTAGTTTCAAAATATTTCTATACAGATAATCGCAATGGAAGCCAAAGATTTCCTTTTTCTGAAGACGTCTTTTTTGGTGCGACTGATTCCAGTTGGAATCGCGCTTTTTCTTTAAAGCTCCGATTGAAATTGCGATTCTTGCAAGAAGAATAATTACCTGCATCCCGCCTTCTTCCGTCTTTTGCATGACCAAAAAAAAAAAAAAGGACTATTCTTTTTCCACCCCCACCCCCTTTTTCCCCCTCCACCCTCCTCTTCGGAAATTCCCAAAGAAAAAGAAAAATGCTGCCTCTTGCATATTCATTTTTCCGCTTATTCGGAATGGGACTTGTTTCAGAAAACGATGTTCTAAGCTAGGATGGAGGGGGGGGTGCAAATCTCAAGGGTGTGCTCCTTCCACCCTCCCTCCCTCCCTGAGGAATCTTGAGATGAGGATCGTGGTGCCTTGTAAGGAAAAAAAGAGAAAGATATCCTCGCTTCCGATTCCCATTTGATTTGACTTCCGGATCGTTTTAACGAGGATGCGTTGAACGATTCATCCTCCGGGGCGTTCAGAACGGCAGGCTGGAAAGAACCAGCGGGATGGGTTCATTCATTCATTGGATTTGAATGAGTGAACCGATTCAAAGATTATTTGAATTTCAGCTCAGGTGACCTGTTGTTAAACAGCACAAAGCTGGATTCGTTTCCTTGAGAGCCCCGTTTCTAAGCTCGCGTTAATATAACATTGGAGAAGCAATTGAAAACGTTGAATGGCTGGTTCAAGAGGAATCTTCCTATTTTCTTCCAATGTTATCTTCTATATAAATGTCTATATATATCTTCTTATATATATGTCTATATATATCTTCTATAAATATCTTCTATATCTTCTATATAATGAATGTTTGTCTGTACTTCTGTTATGTCTTCCTAAACCGTTCTTTGATTGCGATGAAATTTGGTCAGCTTATTGCTTACATCTGTGGGATGATTATAGGTAAAGTGCAATTATCAAAAATAAAAATTCGGATATCAACTGCATCTATTTGCCAAGGAGTGATCTTCAAATAATTCGATGAAGAGAATAGATTCTGTAGAAATGCTAAATCTAAGTTAAAGGTTATTATTTTGTTGATATAATACGCTAATACCATGCAAGTCTTTCTCGGAGGTAAGAACTTTATGACAGATTATGCGAGAAAATTTTGGGGAGACCAACCATGGAGTTTTATATTTTAATTGTTTTTGCTGTAACCATCAAAAAAATTGCAATACAAATAATTTTACACCATCTTAATTTTCAAAAATTATCTTTTCTACTGTATTAAAGATTTTATGTTATAAATATATTTTCTATGTTTTTAATTTTAAAAGAAAAGGTTTTAATCCCATTTTCTAGCATAAAATTTCAGAATTCCGAACCAATGTTAAAAGAATCTCGAGATACAATAAATAGTTTCTTTTATCACCATTCTGAAAGAACACCAAGAATTACGATTCTTAAAGAATGCACAAATCTAATATATAAAAATGAATATTTGTTTGTTCGTATTTTATATGCTAAAATACCGTTCGTCCTATTTCGACGGCCAAATGATCGATTAATAGTATTTATTCGGTGGGAGCAACGCGCCGGGTTGCAGCTAGTTATCTATAAAATATTCTATTGATTCTTAATATTCATTGATATTCGTTCATTGATTACATGACATGGCATCTTAAATATTTTTCTGAGTCAAATACGGATAAGCAAAAAGAACATTTTGTGCAGAACTCTTATATTTATTTAAACATGTGGTTTGTGGAACCTCAAAATGTGAAGGCAATGACAAAACTTCACACTCCTTAGTTGAAGAATGACATTTTAATTTTTACTTCTCAGTAGTCTCTTCCAAACTTTACTCTCTTTAGTAGAAATATGACATTTTAATTTTTACAACTTTTCAATGGCCTCTTTCAAACTACTCTCCTTAGTTCAAATATGACATTTTAAGTTTTACAACTTCTCGGTGGCCCCTTTCAAACTTTACTCTCCTTGGTTGAAATATGACATTTTAAGTTTTACAACTTCTCAGTGACCCCGTTCAAATTTTACTCTCCTTGGTTGAAATATGACATTTTAAGTTTTACAACTTCTCA
>JAPMOQ010007146.1:819081-845356 GCA_026543055.1 Argiope trifasciata | reverse complement strand
TACTCTCCTTGGTTGAAATATGACATTTTAAGTTTTACAACTTCTCAGTGGCCCCTTTTAAACTGTACTCTCCTTGGTTGAAATATGACATTTTAAGTTTTACAACTTCTCAATACTCTTTCAAACGAAGTTCTATCGAAACTTCCCGTCATTGGGAACTTGCAAATAATAAGAGAGTCGTCCATTTTTCTAGAAATCTCCTATTTTGTCGTGAAAAAAGTTTCCTTTTTATGAAAATTTCCGTTCCGTGTTATATTATATTAGAATTCTTTTCTGTGATATCTGAAGCCCATTTGTCGTTGCACGCTATGAATTATCGATATTTTTTCCTACCCCCTCTTTCACCGCCTCCTGTACTGAATTACTAATGAAGTCGCCACCGCCTATCGATATTTCGCTTTTCGATAACTTTCCGGACGAAGGAAAGGCAAGGTGTGATATACTATCCGGACCTTCCTCTTGGCGATTTTTTTCTTCCTCCCCTGTCGCCAAAGTGTTCCTCCTGATAGTTTCTTTTTCCCCAGATGCCTCCAGGAATAGAATCCGGTATCCAAAATCAATACAGATGTTAACTTGCACTTTTTGGAAACAGTTAAAGGAGCTTCGGAATTCTTCGGATTTGACGAGTTTGAATCTTGCACCAGTTTCAGCTAGATTTCGAATGTCATTGGAAATTAATTATGACTAATACCAATGAAATAGTTCAGTTGCACAAACTACGCAAAAAACATCCTGAAATAGGGATAGTTTGTGTTTGGTGTACCTAAATATTTCTAGAAGTATAAAGGATGTCATCGATACATTTATCAGTTTTTTTTTACGAATGAACGCACACACACACACAAATATTGTCGCATGAAGAAAGTGTGCCACGAGCTCATTGGCCGAATGGCACGCGATCCAAAAACAGAGTTTTACGGGTTCGATGCTCACCATGGCTGTTGTATCCATAGCGTGGAATTTTAGCTTAGCTTAGTTTTCTTAGATATTGTTTCCTTGTGTTCTCTAACACTCCAGACCTTTCTTTGTTGTGCAGATTACTTATTTCAAGAATATTCTGCCCGTGTATAAAAGCTGATACCCACTGGTCGTGGACAACTTCTCGACCTCATAAAGTGGCAAGTGGCTGCTCTCCTTCAATAAACTTGTTTGTTAGTTTAAAGCTGACAGTGTGTTTATTTGATTATGCGTGGCATATATATATATATATATAATATGTGTGTGTGTGTGTGTGTAATATAATTATTATTGAATAATTAACACCCATTACCAGAGTTATCGAAAATTAAACTGAAACTAATTAAAATTCAATTCAACAAAAAGCTGCTGGTCTGTTCTTCCCCTTTTTGTTTTCCTAATTATTGGGGGGATTGTTTTAATTTTTGGTTGAATATTCTTATGTAGTTTTATTTTATATATTTTTGATTTATTCGGGGATGATTTTAATATTGCTTTTTTTTTTTTTTTTTTTTTTTTTGCTGTTAAAACTGTTGTCTCGTTTGCATTTATTTTTTGTTAATTTTCGGATCACGAGGGGTCAATACTGTTGTACACTGTCCGATTTCCTCAAAGGAAAAAAAAAATCCATTATTTTGAATCCTTGCTTGAGGGTGACCCTTGAAAAACAAAGGTTGAAAAAAGAAAAGAAAAACGTCTAGTGTGTACGTATATCTTTAAAGAAATCGGAACAATCCTTTGTAAAATAAAACTTCCCGTGGCTGAATTAAATTAAAACTGAAGCGTAGATATTTTTTCTTCTTCTAAATGCTTTCTAGTTCTTAAGTTATTTGATTATTGTAAGAGAGAGCAATAGAGTCGTCTTCTCTTTCAAAAGAGGGCATCGCCGAAAAGTGCAGATCCGTCTCTTCTGCCCCAAAAGCCCGGGTTCCCTGGACGACTTAAAAGAAACCGCTTTATCAGAGAGTCGGAAGTAAAAGATTAGGAGCAAGCAGTTATCTCTTCCCCCCTTAAAAAGAAGCCCCCCTCCCTCTCTTTTTTTCATTTGTTTCTTTAATTATGGATAGATGAATGAGGGTGATATCTCGCCGAGGAAGGAAAGGGTTGTCGATTTCAGATTACTGGGGGTACAGAGTCGGACGAAATAAATAACTCTGTTGTGCGTAATGAGGGTTGCACAGCTGAGTCCGCATTTTGCCGGTGGCGCCGAAGTCTTTTATTTCTCGGCTGGCGGGGATGGGGGGATGGGTATGGAGAGAATGTGTGTATCGTTTTTCAGTTGTTGATTTTCGTTGCACAAAAAGTGTTTTCTTCAGTTTTTCTTTGATGCTAAAATATTGTAACGTTTCTCGATCTTGATGTCAGAGTTTTGTGCATAAATTCGTAATAAGTTTTCTCTCTCTCTCTTTCGGAAAAGTGACAAAATTTTGTTTCATTGTGCCAAAATATTCTCCAAATTTTATTTTATTTATTTATTTTTTGCGAATTTTATTTTATTTATTTATTAACCAATTTTTATGTCATTATGACCAAATTTTCTCCCTCTCTTTGTCTCTTTTGCATAAATGACAAATTTTTGTGTCATTGTACCAAAATATTCTCTAAATACTTTTTTTTTTGCATAAATGAAAAATTTTTGTGTCACTATACCAAAATAAATATTCTCTTTTTGCATGAGTGACAAATTTTTGTATATTACGCCAAAATAGTCTAGATTTTTTTTCCCCCTTTCAGTGGCAAATTTTTGTAACACTATGCCAAAATGCTCTCAATTTTTTACAAAGGTGAAAACTCCCTCTTTTTGTCGAAGCATTCTCTAGATTTCTCTGCCATTCGTTCCTTAATCATTGTGAAAGACCGGAATAAAGTTTTTAATGTCTGTTTTTCATAAACAAATGTAAAAAATTATTCATGCAATGTTGGTTTTGAATATATATATAATATAGTAAGTACGCGATTCTTTATCTTAAGTCAACGGCAACGCCGTGATGTTTCGGCATTCGAATATGTGGTCTCCGCATCATAATTTGGAGTAGTAATTATAATTTAAGTTTAAGGAAATATATGCAATTAATTGAAACCAGTTTAGACAAGCGCGCAAAGCTCTGACGTCATGAAATTTAGTAAAATTGTTAAATTAATATTTTTATTATATTAATATAAAATATTTTATTTATGGGAGGGAAATAGAACGTTAATGGAATTGCGTTTGCATGTGCCTTTTACTATAGGGAATAATTTAACTGTTTTGATTTATTTTTGAAAAAATAAATGTAAAAATTTCACTCATGTAACTCATTTGTAAACTATCTAAAGAATAATTTGGGGAGATTTTAATCCACCAGATTGATTGCAGAGTCAATAAATTTTCAGTCTCTTTACAGATGAAAAATGTAATGTAAAAGTTGTCGATTGCAACTCTAGCTCTTTTTCTCTGTGCTAGGCATAGTCAAATCATATGCTTGCATTTCAAGTAACTCGTTACGAATCTTGGGTAATTTTTTGTAAAACTTGATTGATATTCTTTTAATAAATTCCGAAACAGACTCAATTTAGTTGCAACATCTTAATTTTTGGGCGGAAGGACCCCCCCCCCCCCATTTCTAGAGCTATACGCTGGTTTTAAAATAGCTTTGTTGAGCAGAAGCTTGATCGTAATCGAGAGCTTACTATATGGAAGCAATTAAGTTCAACACTCGTAATCGTGGCTTTGGTGAAGGCCGTTTTGACATTACAATTGAAGCTTAATTTATCTTAAGTAGGTACCAAAAAAAACAAAAACCATATATTTTTTTCTCTCTATTTACTGTTCGTCAACTGATTCTGAGGCGACTGGATTTCATCAATTTTTTCACGTGGATGAGAGTGTTGTGTTATTTCTGAGAGCGTTTTATTTTAACTCTAAATTTTGTATTATGTGGATCGCCAATTTTTTTTAAGGGCTTTTAGAAATGGTACCTAGAAAATTTTCATAATATCATTAAATATTGTGACCAAGAAGCAGAAAACGTGGAATTAAAATATTGCTCAATTTTTTTTAATTAATGTATATAAAAAAAGATTATTATTACTTTGTTAAAGAAGAATTTACCAAATTTTAAGAACAAGAATTCTTTTATTTATTCTTCATTATTTAATGTTTATGCCTCTTACACTAAATAAAAATTGCTCCGAAATATTTTTGTGTGCATTAGTATCTGTTCCCTACAGTATTACTTATTATCTGTAGCGTTTACATTTCATAAAACTGTGAATCTCCCTTGTTAAACGTAAACATCCCCTCCTTTCATCTTTCCTCTCACCCCTATTTTGTCAAACGCATCCTAACGCATGCGCAAAAGCGCGGAGATATTTTGCCTAATTGATGCCGGTGTGGTGTGGAAGTTTGGAGAAGGGGTGCCATTTCAGTTGTCGTCCTCGTCATCTGACTGTGGTTCAAAAGGACGAAGTCTGTCCCAAAAGAGCCCTAGTGTTGCTTCAAAACGTTACATTAATATAACTAAACTAAACTTGCCTGATTCATGAGTGTGTCTATAACTTGTTTTCGTTTCCTTTTTCAGCAACTGCAAATCAACGACGAGTTCTGCGGCATGGACGTGAACACTCCACTGGGCGGCAGTATGGCTGTGGAGGCAGCTCCTGTCCTGAGGTTCTCCGGCATTCTGCTGACTGCTGTGGCCGCCACCTCCACGCACGACTACACGGTCACATTCCTCGGCACTTCTCAGGGTCACTTGAAGAAGGTGCGTTTTTTGCCATTACTTGAAGCATTGATTTATGCATTGTAAACTGTGTTGTGTGTGTGTAGCTTTTTGCATAAAAGGGCATCAATTTCGACTTTAATTTCAAAATTTAATCTATACTTAATAATATTGCTGAGAGAGAGAGGGAGGGGGAGATGGTGGGGGGTGGCACTCTACGGACCAGAACGCTCCACCTAGAACTACCAAATTTAGCATGTATATAACTTGTACATCGGGAATGTGCACCTCGAAGCAATTTTTTACCCCGAATTTTTAATTAAAATTTTAATTAATTAAAAATTAAGTGAAATTTTGATGTTTTTTCGCTATAACTTCCGAAAATATTACCGCGCAATTTATTATTGATTTTCACATAAAGGTAAAAGATTTAAAAAGTAGCTTTCTATTGGTATCAGTGTTTTAATCTATAACATCAATTTCTATTTTTAACGAATTTTCAAAGAAATATTTTAACCATGTTTCTCAACAATATATTTTTGACAAAGCAATAAAATTGAATCTGCACGAGCACGTGAAGGGGAAAAAATTAGCTTTTATCAGCCTGTTGCCATCCTATTGACAGAAGTTGAAATTAAAAAAAAATCATCTATTTTTGCAAATTAAATCTATAAAAATATAACTTTCAGCTCGTGACTGGATAAAACAAATAATTCCACAACTGATTGCAAATCAGAGAGATATATAGTTCAGTGAATAAATAATCGTAAAACTTCTATAATAATAAGAGTAAGGTGAGTTCGAAGTTCAAATATATTTGACTGATAAGTTATAAAGAGAACGAGGTTCTAAGTAGTTAATTGAAAATGTTAAAAATTTAAAAAAATCATTTTTGCATTATTGGTAAATTTAGACGTTATTTTTCTTAAATCGGTATTGCCTGTGGTAAATTCTTATATTCATCAAGCATAATTGTAGCATAAAAGAGCATGATTGTAAGATTGCTAAAACTGCGAAATCGAAAATCTATATCTAGTTGCAATAGTAAAGGAAATAAAAGCGATATCTCCACTTTTTTGGAGGGACACCATTGTTTGTGGCAAATTCTTATAATCATGATTGTAAAAGTAGAAGTCAACCCTCCCCACACATACACACCGTCAGCTTCATCCATCTTATATACTAAATGTCTGCGTATCAATAATGCTTTTTTTTTTTCCAACTTCAAATTGAATGTATAGAAAGTGCCATTTTGTGAGAAGGAGGGATTGTAAGTGCCGTTGTCTTTGTTTCCAAGTGGACTCTTGTCCATTCCTTGGTTCTTCAGATGAGCATTGCGTCCTAACTCTCTTCATTCGCGCGCCGAATGCCGAAAATAAAAAAGTCAGCACATTTACACGGGCAATTAGAACCCTCTTATGTGAGTCATCGGTGTTTTTTTTTTCTTTCTCCCGATCTGACAAGATTTTTCTCTGCTTTGTCAGCAATTCCTGTTGGAAAGACACGCAGTTGCATCTGTCTTTGTGTGGTGGCGGTGTCCTTTGTTCCTTGGAGGCCCTTCTAAGGTTTCGGAGGCTCCTCTTCTGCAGATACTTTGAGAACTTTGACAGGGCTGAAACGGATTACAAGACATTCCTCGTAGTTATAGTTGTGTGTAAATGGAAGTTAGGTATTCTAGAAATGTGCATCCATGTGGGGTTTTTTTTTATTGGAATGCTGTAATTGTTGATGATCGATATTATGTTCAAGTTTGTAGGCATTGTCAACTAAAGTCGGTGGCATGAAAAAATTTGTAGATGATTACGCCCATTTTCAATCAGTTTTCGATAAGATCATAATGAAATATTAAAACTGATTGATCGATTTGGTTAAAATTCAACATGTATTCAATCCAACGTATAAAAAAAATCCTGTATTTAGAAAGACACGGTATTTCACTAGTGATGTGGTCACATTCTGTCATCAAAAGTTGTTACTGGTTGTAAAAGTTATAATAAACTATTAATATGAAGCTTAACTATCAGTAGTTATCTGTAGTAAACTATTAATATAATTAAGTAATTGAATCATGATATGTTTTTCAACTGTGTTTTTCTGTCAGATATCTTAAATTGGAGAAGTCTAAAAGTTATCAAACATTTTATTTGTTATTGACTTTGTTATAAAAATTCTAAATCAATGAACATTGAAATTTTTTATTAAATCAGTGGACATTGAAAAAATTTCATAATCAGCATGATTCTTTAAAATTGTTTTCTAGCAGTTGCATAGCTCTTATCTTCTCTTTTGGATACTGGATGACGATGCCTGATAGGCTATACCATGTGCCATCCCATAATGCATTGCGAGTGTAATTAGAATGAGATGTGATACTGAACTGTAAAAAAAAAAAAATGATTTTTCACTGTCTATATATCACCCTGGCATATCATAAGAAGCACCATTTATCTTATTGCCTAGCGAAATCGGAACATTCCATTCAATGCTCGAGAATCCGAGGAAGGGAAAAAAATTCACCTCAACTATTTTCCTCGCCAATATCAATAAACCCTTTCGCGCGCCCGCTGCATAATCGGTTGACACGCGTTGAAGAAATCTGAATTGAAAAGAACATTTTCAGTCTCCCAAAAATATTGCTGCTACGAAGATGGGGGGGAAAGGCCTGACTTCTATCCAGACAGATGTCTGCTGCCAGCAAAGAGTCTATAAAACACGAAAATGTCAACCCTCTTCGGAAAAAGAAGAAAATAAGCATCGGTCGAAGCACATTTAAAGTGTAATAAAAACTCGGAGGAGGCAACTCTGCTATTCTTGTTCTCCACCCCAGGAGCAACCCCCTCACGCAGGCTCTGCATAAATCCATCTAGGCAC
This sequence comes from Argiope trifasciata, assembly GCA_026543055.1. Lineage (NCBI taxonomy): Eukaryota > Metazoa > Arthropoda > Arachnida > Araneae > Araneidae > Argiope > Argiope trifasciata. The sequence goes on along the minus strand of JAPMOQ010007146.1, from coordinate 837,827 downwards.
CGACGTTGCGCGCATATCGAAAATATATTCAATTTCGAATGTGGAAAAGAGGGTCGGTGTAAAATGGTCAACGCGTTTTCCATCAATACCCGTCGTCATGAACTTGTACAAGAGTTTATATATATATGTGTGTGTGTGTGTATTCGCACACACCAAAATTCTTTTTCTTCCTCTTTTTACGGGGTGGGTTTTTTTTAAAAAAATTCGCCAAAAAGATTTGAAGCGTAAAATAGTCTAATATCTTTTTACCCGGAAAAAGGAATACATGGGAGGGGGATGAAATTGAAGATATACGGGGAGTGGGAGCGTGTCTTTTTTCGCATTTGTACGATGACATGTGGGTAAAAAGAAAATTTTTGCCTTCTCCTCTTCCTCCTCATCTTTTTTTTTGGGGGGGGGGGGGGGGGGGGGGGGGGAAAGGGGGGGGGGGGGGAGATGGCGAAAGCGCCTAAGGGGGGGAGGAGGAAGCAACGTAAGGAGGGTGGAAAAAATAAGATGACAATTTCGATATTTATACTGACCCAGAAAATTTCTTCGGCTTCTCGTATCCATGTATGTTGAGCATCGACCGTTGAGTTTAAAGAAGTTTCTCACCTTTCTGCTGGAAATTCTTATCTGCTGTCGAGTTTACGGTAACGAATATTTTTATGAAAAGAGAAAACTACCTCTTGCATTTATTTATTCCAGATCTTCCCCCCCCCCTACTATAGAAAGGAGTTTTCTTTTCAGCCTTCTATGATGGAATTTGTCAAATGTAATTATTGGGTTTTCTCTGAAGTTGAATTTTTAGAGTAGTCAAAAAGAGAGAGTTTGAATGTTGGATTTGCTTTCAGAATGCTCTTTATGTTAAAGTACTTAAAATGCAAAAGCGAGAAACTGATGAATAGAAATAAGTTGTCATCAAAAACATTTCAAAGCAAGTACAAAAAATATTTAATCGAACGTTTTTAGGAGTGATTTCAAATTCAAAAACTGCGTTAATCTGATATCTATTATTTATGTAACTATGGCGCACTTTTAATTTGACGTCAAAGATCAACGGGGCAACTGTCCATGTGCCCCTTTATTAGTAGGGCTCTGGTAAAGTCACCTACTTTTATTGTAAAAAGTGAATAAGTACTTCAGAAATAAAACACTTACATAATTAGTTGTGATTATCGTAATTTTCTGATAGCCTAGCCATAAACCTTTGCCAGGGTGCCTTGCTATCTAACTAACTCAACTATAATCAAATGGTCTAACTGCCAACAAGTTGTACACACCCAACAGGGTTCTAAAAATGAAGGTAATTCCCTCTTTTAAATCGAATTTCAGGTTCTTAAAAAAATCTATGCAATATCAGTGTTGAAAAGACACCAAAACCTGTTTTTCTCTTCTCGATAAAAATCTCTTTCTTCCGCTTCTAATTACTGGGTTCCTTTTCCTCTCACATATCAGCTGATTATTTACACGCTAATAAGCATAAAAATGGCGCTTCGGTCTCGTCTTTTACGACTCCAGCCGAATCCCGGGCATAAATTTGGCGATCGCCACATGGTCCACTCGTTTTTACGACGCCCCATAAAAGGGTGCCCACAATAGGCATTTAGGAAGCGAATTTATTGGCGCCTCAAACGAAATGAAGCGGCCAAATTAGGTTGTGAACTCTTCTATTACCCGCTCCCAGTCCTTACGTTATTGTCTTCCCTTTTTGCTTCTTTTTTTAGTATCCAATCTGGCAGAATATATCGTTAATTTTCGCGACTCCAACGACGTGATTGGGTGACGTCTAGCTTGGGGGGGGGAGGGTTTTAATTGGGCCTAAGATTCCGGAAGAAACTGTCTTAGCAGCGTAGAGAATGTTTGAATCCAGTGTGGTTTATAGACTAGCTGCCGTTTATGCTTTAAGTGTAGTTTATTTTCATTTGAGTTTTCCGAAAAATGTGAATTCGGTATGAATCTAGACAAAGCTGTATTTATTTTTGGCGTCATTTAAACGGATAAATGCCGAAAATATGTCTAAAATATATAGGTTGTTTGAATTTTGCAATCTAGATATCTTTTTGGACTGAAAATTCTTTGCAGATTCGAAATAATGAAATAAATATACATGTTAGTAATTAAAAATTAAACCTCGGCAGGAATCTAGACATGCTGTATTTATCTTTGTCGCTCTTTAAGCCGGTAAATGCGGAAAATGTATTTAAAATGTATGGTGTTTGAATTTTGCAATCTAGATCTTTTTTTGGACTAAAAATGCTTTGCAGATTGAAAATTATGAAATAAATAAAAATGTTAATGTTACATGTCTAAACATAAATATACATTTAAAAAAATGTATTTTTAATGAAAAGTTTTTGTTCAGTGCTACAAATCTGAAAACTGCTGAAAGATTTAACTATCTCCGTTAATTTTCTTCTCAACTGTAGTTTAATAACATAAAATCTATATAATGCCAACAGGTTTCTCTTTTTCTATAATTGAAAAGTATATTTTTTAACTAAAAACAAAAGTTTGTTTCTTATGTATGAAGTACAATTGAATGATGTTAAAAGTATTGAAACAATTTGTAAGGTGGGAATAGTTATAAAAACAATTCTTGAAATTACTTACGTAGTAAGAAAAGTTTCCAACTATCGGTGTTAATTTTCCATGCTATATCAGTTTTTTAACGCTTTCTCTGCCGCTACCCTCTACTGATATCAAGACCATCTCTCTAACGAGATGACCCCTTTGTTATCTTTTACCTGTAGTGGAGAAGGAGTCGTCTCATAACATAGATGGTTGGGTCCTAGAAGAGAACGCAATCCACGAGTTATCTCGTGGTTGGCAATCAACGGGTTAAAAAATTCCAGAGTAGAACGCCTTTATAAATTTAGACTTTTCTGTTTATCACCGTACATTTAATTTCAATGTTGTTACATTTTTTTTTTTTAATCTGAACTCAGGGAAGGATAAATTATTTGTTTATTGTATGACTTTGCATTTTGTATCGGAAGTATTGTATGCTCACGATGCATAAAATGCATATTCCATGCTTTTAGACAAAACTAACCTGGTGTTACAGTTTTGTATATGTTATAACTAGAAGAATTATGTTATTTAAATATAAGAACTTTAAAAAGAAAAGATTGTTTCTTAAATATGAAGTACAATTAAATGATGTTAAAAGTATCGAAACAATTTGTAAGGTGGGAATAGTTATAAAAATAATTCTTGGAATGACGTAAGTAGTAAGAAAAACTTCAAACGATAGATGTTAATTTTCCATGCTATATCAGTTTTTTAACATATTCACTGCCACTTACCTTGTGCCGTGTTCTGTTTATCACCATAGATTTAATTTAAATGTTGTTACATTTTTTAAAAAAATCTGAACTCTTATAATTAAAGACAAATTATTTGTTCATTATATACCTTTGCATTTTGTATATAAAGTATTGTTAGCACACGGTGCATAAAATAAGCAGCTTACTTACCATACCCTGTCCAAACGATTTAATTTGCGCCCTGCGCGGTGGCAGTGGTCATTTTCCTCTACGGGAACTAAGGCAGCTGCTCAGAGCTGAGCAACAATGCACCCCGAACGACGTGCTTTTCTTAATTGCAGCCCCTTAACGCCCTCGCATTAAGATATTTCTGCCGGCCTGCTCTTGTTGGACGGCTCCATTCGCAGCGGAGGATGGTAATTTCGCTGTTATGACCGTCGGACAGTGCGCAAATGATGAAGCATCAAGATGAGATATGGAGAGAATGCAACGAATTGCAACGCGCGAGTCCAACTGTTGCAATGACGGCATTAGAGGAGGCGTGATGTGATGTCTCTGATGCTTTGCTTCAGAATGGTTTCAGAGCAAAATTCAAAACGGGGCATTAAAAACAGTTTGGAGAGTGGCGATTGCTTATTGTATTGAAGTTTGAAGTGATTGGCGGTTTAGTCTGCTTTATAGAAAGCTAACCGTTTTCTTAAGCTTTAAATTATATATAATATGTTGTGTATGCCGATGATGGCTCTACACTTGATGATGAGACATGAACTATAAATCTGCGGTGTAACTAATTGAAATAAACAAAAGGAATTGCGGTGTAACTAAAACGATGCTTCTATACTATGCAGTTTATTGCCATGAGAAGGAGCAGGAAGTCATCCCGCTACCAACGGTGAGCATCGCGTGCAAGTTCGTTCTGCCGGGTCATGACCCGAGCAGTTGCAAAAAAGAAGCAACCCTAGAATGAGTGTGGGCGCGTTGGTAGCAAAGTACTGAACAATATATATTATATAATATTTATGTAGCTTGCAGAGCATCTTATATACTTAAAAAATCAAAACCAGACTCCAAGCGTTTTAGAATTCCATCGGTTTCGTTTATTATCTTCACTTCACATCATCATTTACAAACCATTGCCAGATTCCTCAAGGTTTACAATGGATCATCAGTTATTATACAAAATAATATTGACAAAATATGTTTATGAAAGAGAAAATTCGTTTGCTTTTATTTTTAATAATATTTTAACAGAAATAAAATTCGCAGTTATAAAATATCTGAAACAGAGTCGTCTGCCAAGAGTCTGTTAACTCTATTACCTAACAGCCAGTTCTCAATACTCTTTTGGCTTTTACGGCACAGTGCTGAAGTCAAGCTGGATCGTTAATTTTCGGATCAATTGCTAAATGATGTGCTCTTTATTTTAGCGATTTGGTATCTTTCGTGTCCAAAGTTTAAAGTCCAATAACTTTCTTTTTAAGATACTGTTGCGAAATGACGGCATTAGAAGAGGCCGTGATGGCTCTGATGCTTTGCTTCAGAATGGGTTGAGAGCAAAATGCAAAACTGGGCAATAAAAACTGTTTAGAGATTGGGGATTGCGTATTGTATTGGAGGTTTGAAGTGATTGGCGGCCATCGGTGAAAATTGTTCTCAATACTCTTTTGGCTTTTACGGCACAGTGCTGAAGTCAGGCTAGATCGTTAATTTTCGGATCAATTGCTAAATGATGTGCTCTCTATTTTAGCGATTTGGTATCTTTCGTGTCCAAAGATTTTAAGCCCAATAATTTTCTTTTTATCTAGAATTTATTATTTCGAAAGGAATGCAAGTTTACAAAACTATACCTTTTTTTATCATGTGAGAACATGATATTGTTTTGATTATGGGGAGTTTGAATTATTGAAGTCAATTGTCATGTCTCTAACCACAGTGTTCTGTCTGGCCTAAAAAGGATGTGAAGTGAAGAGAGAGGAGGTGGAGGCTATGATTATTATTAAGGAGTCTGAACACTAAGAGTTCGCGTCATTTGTTTTAATTTTGAGGAGAACACTTGAGTATTTCTGTCTGACACGTACAGTTATTACAACAATAAATAATTGAAGCTGGAAATCGCGTAGGCAACAAATTAAAGATTTTTTTAAATCTTAAAGTTGATCGAGCTCCAAAACTTGGGTTTGGCAACTAGAAATATTGAAAATGAAAGTTTTTTTTATATATATAGTAGAAAGTTTTATATAATATAAGAATGAGAGAAAGAGAGTTCTCGTGACCGTTTTAAACTGGTTAATGACTTTAATTAATTGAGACAAATAGTAACGTAAAAAAGAATAATGTTTTCGCTTAATAATTTAAAATTTCTTGTAGTGGATTTCTTTTTTTTTTTTAAATTTTATTTTATACCAAATCTAAAATTTAATTCATCAACACATTCTGTTTTTGACACAAAATCGAAATCATATAATACTGCTGGAAAAAAATTAACTGTCTTTTACCGTAAGGCTCTATCAGGTATTAAACGGTTTGAGTTGTAAATTAAATAAGGAACGATAGTCAAATCAATTTTATAAATTTGTCTCAGTTGCGACTGGTTGTAAAACAACAACAAAAAATACTTAATAAATGTTGACAAAAATCATGGAGATAAACGAAATAAATTAAATATAACTGCTTTTCTGCCAATGAGCTTTCCTTATGTGTTAGATATTATTACGGACGATGAAAAAAATCTATTGTATGTTCCTGAATTGACAGAAAATTAAGCGAGGAAATTTACTTTTTTATCGTTTTCCCTTGAGAGCTTTTAAACTTTGTCGGTAATTGAAATTTTTGATTTGGATGACTTTTTTTGGAGGGGGGGGGACAAATTATTTTGAATGCTCAGTGATATGCATGAGTTTGGCAGATTGCAGTACTCGAAAAATGCAATACCTTCTTACTAGCTGAAAATTTCATTATTGAAGTAAAAATCTGCTAGCGAATCAGCTAGTTTTAATTCAGTGCACTGTTTATAATGGATTATTCCGCCCCCCCCTTACGAAAATTTATCCTTCACACACCCAAAAGAACTAGATAGGGAGGGGGGGTTGCCTGCTGCAGCACGCACTGAGACGGTTTCGTCATCAAAGTGGGGAAGGGACGAAGTGGGTGGCGTACGCACGCGACCAGCGAAAGGGGGGTGATGGAGGGTCGAGAGTCACAAACCGACGATCACAAAATCGATAACTCGACATTTCCGTATCGTTTGCCGTTCAATTAATAACCAACATTTGGCTGTAAACGTTTTCATGTGCCCCCGTTCTTCCACCACCCTCTTGGCAGAAAAATCTTTTGGTACAAGGGTGGGGGAGTGACAGGAAAAGAAATTAGAATAAGAACGTTCGACAGATGTTTCTAAACGAACCTTCACATTTTAAATGACTGTCGATAATGAACATTTTCCTTTTTCTGGGACCCTCCCTCTGTCTCTGTTCTTCCCTCGCCTCCCTTCCTGTCTTTATTTTTTCATTCACTTCTCTGTTTTTCCTCCTCCCCTAGTTTTTTGCTTGTTTCCCGGTGGTGAATAGAAATGCTTTCGTTTTGGGTGGTTCAAGCATAACATTCCTTTTAATTCATCTTAAATTGCCATCTAATATAAGAGCTCCTGTTTCTCAATATTAACAAAAACTACGAATAATATAAATTTTTGGCTTTTTCTCCTTTTTGTTTTCGGCGTGCATGGGAAAATTTCGTATAAAGAATCAGCCGATCACATTTTCTTTTCACTTTCTGCTATCCATAAATAATCAATACTTATGATTACAAATCCTAATCAAAAGTCTGGCTCATTAGTCTGCATTAATAAAAATGAATGTTTTTCTGCATGTCTCTTATGCTCTGCCGTACCGCTCATTCGATTCCCATCAAACTTCGACAACATATTGCTCGTACTTACGAGAAGACTATGGGCATAATACAATAATCGTCAGTATAAAAAATATTTTCAGATCTATCTACCGCATCTATTAACCACCAAATAATTCGCCAAGGAGACACAGCAGATTCGGTGAAGATGCTGAATTCAAACTAGACGATAGTATTTCGGAACTATTGTATATAAATGTAATGCAATGTCAGTCTTTCTCTGAGACGATAGTTTTATTAGAGAGCGTGCGAGAAAGTTTTAGTGAAACCAATTTCATAGGTTTGAAATTTTAACTAAACACTTAATAAAATTGTAGCATTTTTTGCTGTAACTTCTGAAAATATTATAATACAAATAATTTTGCACCATCATAGTTTTTAAAAAATTGTCTTTCCAACTGTATTAAAGATGTTATGATATAAATATATATTCTATGTTAAATCAGTTTTAAAATATTTTACTCACATTTTCTAACATCGAACTGTAGAATTCTGCACGAATAATAAACGAGTCATGAGATGCAATAATAGTTTCTTTCATTGCCATTCTGAAAGAATACCAAGCTTTACAATTCTAAAAGAATACACAAATCTAATATACAAAAAAGAATATTTGTTTTTAGAATGTGAAAGATGGAATTCGAAAACCGGTTTTTCAAAAAATCGATTTTTGTATAAACCTTTTTAAACATCTTTATAATGCGAGCAATATTGACGTTTGATGAAATAGTCACATTTGTATGGATTTTTTTTCCTTAAAGAGTCGTTGCAGATGGTACTTAATGCATTTCATAATTTTTATCAAAAGAAAATTAAAATTACAAAATCCTTTTGACAAAAATATTCAATTCTGATTTTTAAAACTAATCGTTACACTAAGAAAAATAAGGGAAAAATTTCTTCTATAATTCTTTGTATTTTTTTTTTCTGTCGAACTTTGGAACCAAATTATTAATTGTGACCGCGACACATCCAAATCAATCGACTTTTTTTACAATTTCCCAGATTAGCATCCTGAAATTGCTGCGGTTCTGTCATTTTCTTCGCGATCGTTAATGAGTTTAGAGTAGGATTTCAGCGAACAAAAGACCTTTTTAATGCATTAACATCTCCCGTTTTGCGGGTGGATTTGAAAAAAAAAAAAGTGGTTGTAATTAAAAGAAAAACGATAGACGCGACGCAGACGCAATATCTCAATGTTCTCCATTAATGAATATAGTCGTCGCAGAACACAATTCGTGATCAATATATTTTAATCAACGAAAATCAATTACGGGGAACGATATTTTTTAAATAAAAAGGACGGAAAAATTGTTCCTCACTGTGCACCAATTATTTATTTGTTTCTCTTTCTCTTAATTTTTTTCAAGCCTTTGTTTTGTTCCTCTTTCTAATCTGGTTTTTATAGCAGACTGTTTGGATGCTTTAAAGAAGAAAGATGGTTTCGGAAGAGAAGCGAAAAAATGTAATCAAAAACAGATTAATTATCCGTAATTCTTCGCCATTCATTAAGTTGGGACAATAGCGGGATGCTCTAGCTCTGGTGCTGAGTAAATTAAAAGTTTTTGAGAACATGTTCTCTTCTATCTTTTGTCATCCCTCCTCCCTTCTTCTCCTGAAGCTGTTGTAGGTAGTTTAAAATGCTTTTTTAGAATGGATTCGGGCATGGTTTGAGTGGAGTTTTTCGTTTATTGTTTTCAAATATCCTTGCGGCATTCGTCTGCGTTCTTTGATGTTGGGAAACTCATTGGGAAGACACACACACACAAAATAAATAAATGACGAACTTTTGTGAACCAACATGTTGTGTTTTTGTTTTAATTTTTTTAATTTAGAATTTCTGGGTTTGTTTGTTTTTTAATAACCGTTCTGAAGCATAAGGATTTACAGTAAACATTGCAGAAGGTTAGAGAACAGTTATATGAAAACAACCCTATCTTTATTTAGATAGCATTTTAACTGACAAAGTTTAACTATTCTGAAGTTTAATTTAGAATTTCTTTTTGTTTGTTTTTATAACTGTTTTTAAGTATAAGGATTTGCAGTAATAATTACAGAAGTTTATGTAACAGCTATATGAAAACAACCCTATGTTTACTTATATAGCATTGTAACATTGCTAAAGTTTTAATTTTTTAGAAATGTATTTCGATACTAGAAAAATTAAATTTAAAATAGAACTCAGAATTCACTTATAATTTAACTTTGCACTAATATCATTAATTTATATGTTGCATTGTAGTATACTACAAATGCTTTCAATATGCGGATTATTTCTCGAGTTACAAAGAGTTTTCTTGTGGTACTTTCGCCAAAGTTGCAGTTTCGGTTCTTTTTAAAACTCATTTTATGAAGAATATTTTTCCACTATGTCGCTTCATTCAAACAATAATAACTCAACAAAAAAGGAACCGAATACAATTATTGATATATCAAAATGATTCGTATGAAACAATGAATGTTTTGTGTTAGTTAGTTAGCAGAGTTATCAATCAAAGTTATATTTATAGAAATAGATTTTTAATTGGTATTAAATAACAGAAAAATTACCCTTTTTCTATTCATCGTTAATGAAAAAAATGTTTTAAAAAAACTATATATTTTTATGAATTGATGGAGGTAGACAACATGAAGACTCATAATAGGCATCATTTCCAACTAGAATGGCGTGTCAGTACCAATTAGAATTTAAGATATCATGTTTCAAGAAATACGCTAATTAAATCATTAAATATTAATTGATTAATAATTGGTGTAATATGGTTTTTTTCTCACTGAAATGAGTTCAAATACATACTAGTGACCTACTGTGAAAAAATTGAATTTTTAAAGTTAAAATTTTTTAAAAAAATCTAGTGTTTACGTACACCATTAGATCGTTTGAAGCAAAACCTCTTTTAACTTAAATAGCAGAAATGTCTGTCTATTCTGAATAATATTTGTAAAATTCAGAAAAATGTTTTGTAAGCTCGTTTGAAGCAAAAACTCTTTAAGCTTAAACTGCAAAAGTTTCTATCTATTCAGAATAATAATATTGGTAATATTCAGAAAAATGTGTCCATTTGCTGAATAATCCCTTGCTACTTGTCTGATTTCTTTGATTAATGGGACTTTCTTTCTCTTATTTCGTGTACTCGAATGGTGCACTGCCTTTCCAGTATGAATCGCCCACCAGTGAATAGTTTTCGAAGCAACAGTTCAATTATTCAACCCCAGAGTGGCATAATTAAATATAAATCGGTAGTAACTGTTCCGGACCGAAAAAAAAGATGGAAATATAACATAAGTACATCGAGTATTCATTTCTCTGAACGTTTAATTACTTAAAACCATTTACCAAGAACCGTGTCACGGAATGTTCGTAAACGTCACGAAACAGTTATTTTCAATCGGCCCCTCCCGATTGATTTGAAAAGTGAGCCGTATCAGATACGCACTCGTCGAGTCTCTCAGTGGAAAACAAATCGATTTCGTGCTATTTCCTCTTATCGTGTATGGCTTCCGCAATAATCTGGAAAATATACCCACCCCCACCGTCTGAACCTCCCCCACCTTTTCAAAGGAGGAGGACTTCTCCAATCTCTCATGTAAACACGGCCGCTGCTTCCATTATGCTGCCTCTCCGCAAACCTCCTTTGTGTGGTGCCGGATTTTCCCAGACTGTCCTTTGCCGGAACCGCCTTTTAATCTGTTGGTTCAAGGGATCAGGACTCTGGTTCTTGGCTGTAGGACGGGGGTGGTGGGAGTTCTGCTGTGGGGAGTGGAAACCGATGATATATAAAAGGCAAATTTTCCAAAAGCCTTGTTCTTTATCGTTTTCGTTGGAGAAGAGCATGTCCTTGTTTCGTCATTAATCAAGATTAAAGATCTGTTTAAATAATAAAGGATTTGGTTATGAGGACGGTTTAAAAGGTGCCCAGGCACTTTGTGTTCTAAGAGAAGAATGTTTTGCAAACATTTAAAAAAAATTTGCAGGTTTTTCCTCCCCCTCCCCCCTTGCTCTCTGTTATTGTTGAAGGGGGTGGAGTTTCTGCCCCACCTCCATCTTCTCACTTTTCGTTCGATGCTTCGTGACAGGCTGTGTGATGTTCCTTTCTTTAAAAAATAAAAAATCAAGTTTTGTGAGTGGATAAAATGAAGAGATGGTGTTTGAGTTTTGTAGCGTGGAAAGTTATTTTAGCGCTTAGAGGAGATAGTTGGGTTTTTGCTTGTTGCTTTTTGGGGTTTGGGGAAAGGTTTATCGATTGCTTATTTTGAGGATTTTTTTAAGGTAATATTTTGGATGATTAAAGAAAGTTTTGACTAAGATGTATTTCTTGATACCACTCTGAAGCGTGTTGTTAAGCACTCAGACGAAGAGTAGCGCGGGACTTTTTGAAGTGTTTACTTGTAGTGAAAAGTTCAAAAAAGGATCCAAAATTTCTGTTGTGATCATTTAAAACCTTTTGAAGAAAAATTCTGGTCCACTTTATTCAGAGAAATTTCCTTTTATTCATATTTAACTAACACTTCCTGGATGTGTTTATTTATTATACACGTGGAATCATGATAAAAAAAAATCGTATGGAATTGATTAGACAAGAATTATTATTGTGCCGGAAGCTGTAAAGATCTCAGCTATAGCGTTAATAATCAGTTTGTTATTGAGATGAAGACCAAACTAGCTTTAAAGAAAGTACTGATTTAAATTTTACGAATGAATTTAGTACCAGGAGTGGTAAATTGTCACCAAAGAATATAAAATGATTGTACCTAAGACGCTGCAAAAACCCTCTCGGCATATCTTATAATTTGTAAGATCTATCATTTCGCTTTAAAAATTTTCTAAATCCATAGTACCTTACCTTGTGAAAAATTTATGGATTAAAAGATTTTGGTTTCAGAATTTCCACTTTTGCCATACAAGTTAGGGATTCTATTATAACTATATGCCTTCTCTTGTGAAAAATCTATGGATTAAACGATCTTCATTTCAAAATTTCCACTTTTGCCATACAAGTTAGGGAATATATTATAACTATATGTAAAAATAAAATGACGGAGCTATAAGTTACCATAAGAATTAATTCAACGCAATGATGTTTTAAAGGGAGTATTCACAGTAATTTAGAAATGCTGTCTTAGGGCTCAAAATGCTGGGGCGTATACTCGGAACTGTTAAATGTATCCGGAAAAAGGCCCCGGCTAATCGCGTTAGTCTCATTCCCTCGAGTGCGTCGCTAAAAGACGCCCCAAATGAAATTACGCATAATTTCCTTTCCGAGACACGAGTGCCAGGATTTCTTGTGCTGTGTCCTCAGGATATTGTCCTTCTCTCTTAGTGTGTCTTAATCTAAATGATAAATGTTGAGTCTATGATATAATGAAACGAAGAATATTCATAAATCAATTATGTTCATTCTATTTAACTCATAAAAAAGAACTAATATACATTCGATCGAGTTTTAATAAAGATTAAATTTTTCAGATTATAAATTTATGAAAGAAACGGAAAAAATAACATACTAAAAATTGAAAATTATCAAGAATTGCATTTATTTAGAGGAAAAAAATTGAGAAAAAATTTGCCCCTATCTGGTTGGGAGCTGTCAAACTATTTATTCATTTCTGAATAATTCACTTTTATTCCAAATAAATCAGTTTCTTCTTCAATTTAACAATGTTGATCAGGATGATTTTCCTTTTTTTAAAGCGGCCAGTAAATCATCATTATAGTAGCACAAGAACACAAAGTAATTTAATCTTGAAAGTTCTCACTTTTTCGCTTGAGATACCATCAAAACATGCACTGACGTCCATTCAGCAGCCCAGTAAATCATCCACAGCACAAATCTACTCTCATCAAAATTTTACTATCAATTAAGCGTCTTAAATTGTACTAACGTTCACAGAATTTGCGAGAGGTATTCACGAAAAAGGTCGATATCCACTCTTATCAAAATTTTTAGTATCAATTAAGCGTCTTAAATTGTACTAACGTCCACAGAATTTCTAATATTTGACGGGATTTGCCAGGGGTATTCACTATAAAGGCCGAGCCCCCCAAATTCTGGATCTTTTTATGTGCGATACATGAGAATTTTCATTCGCTCTGTCTTCTCTTTTTCGACCATTTCGTTTCAAAATCGATACGACATGATTTTTTTTTTTTTTTTTTTTTTTTTACATTTTTTTTATTTATTGTAAAAAAATGTGTCCTTTCATTTTTCAAACGCATTCGGATGAAATCTTATCAAACTGTATGTTGATGCGACCGAGCAAGGCCGAAGTGTTGCCAAACTGCGATGAACAAATTCAGCTTGATTATGTCCACATAAGTGATAGATTTTCAGGCAGGGATTTTTCTGAAAGTCTGGAGAATATTTTGATGATGCCAATCAACCAGGAATCGCTAATCTTGCATAGAAATATCGATTTGTTGACTTTTAGCAATTTCAGCTTGATTTTGCATCCCCATAAGCGTTTTATATATAGATAGATTGTCAGGCAAGGATGTTTCTGAAAGTCTGGAGAATATTTTGATGTTGCTAATCTGGCACAGAAATATCGATTTGTTGACCAGCGAAAGCTAATCAATGGAGCCAGATCTGAAATGAAACAAAACGGAACAAATCGCTCTTCGATTGTCCGCTCCAGTAAAAGCTGAGGAAATCTATTGAATGGTGCGATATCACGTGACATTTAAATCGTCTAGTTGGAGAGCCATTCCATTTATAAACTGCACATTGTCCGTACAACAAACAGGAGGGCGACACGAGTCCTGGACTTGCGCCACTGCTGCGCAAGCCCCGTCTTTCAGCCCCTGCTTTGTCTTGAGACAAAGCTCTTTGTCGCCCGCACAAAGAGATGTTTGCTTTGCGGGTTTGCGCCCCGCGAACAGGGATAACCGTTACAGTTACGACCGTCGAATCAGATGGAGGAGTGTGTGTGTCAATATTTACATGGAAGTGTTCCTCTTTTGCAACCAAGTCTGGTTGCTGTTTCCTTTCAAAGGCTTTTCCGACTCGGCTTCCCCTGAGGGATGGATAACTTATTATGCTCAATAGCATTCGGCACGGTTTTGTGGACGTTTTGTTTCTTTGGACAGCTTTCTTTCTTTATTTTCTTGTAAACTGTGCAAATCGTCTAAAAAAATTCAAAGACAAACGGACAAAATATTGAAGTAATTTATTTACCTCTAGCTGGTATTCTACTCGTTGCTGCCTTAGAAGAAATAATCTTGGAAATATCGTTTGGAGTTTGAAATAGTTATCTTGTTTGATTATGAATGATAGGAAATATATTTATTTAATGTATTCAATTCATTGAAATGGAAGTATGTATAAAGGAGAAGCATAAATAGTACTTATTTTATATTTACTATTGTATTCTGCAACAATTCTTTCAGAATTGTTAAGCCTAGTGTTCTTTCAGAATGGTAATGAAAGAAACTATTTACTGTATTTCGTGATTTGCTTAATATTCATTTAAAATTAAATTAAATTCATTAAAATTCTCAATTATAATGCTAAAAAATGTGATTGAAACATTTTCCTTTAAAATTGATTAAACATATAAAAGATATTTCTACCATAAAATCGTTAATATAGTTGAAATGAGAATTTTTGGAAAACTAAGAGGGTGCAAAATTATTTGTACTATAATATTTTCGGAAGTTACTGCAAAAAACACTACAATTTTCTTAAATGTTTAGTTGAAATTCCAAGCCTATATCGCTCACTCTCTAATGTAACTATTACCTCCGAAAAAGACTTATATTGCATTTACTTACCTGCTAAATATTGACGTCTAGCTTGAATTTAGCCTCTTTACTGAATCTGCTGTCTCCTTGGCGAGTTATTTGGTGTTTAATCCATGGTTAATAAGTGCGGTAAATCGATGGATATTTTTTATTCTTTAAATATTTTTTATACTTCAGATGATTGTGCCTGTAACCGCCCCGTAAGTGCGGGCAATATGTTGTCCAAGTTTTATGGACGAGCGGTTCGGCAGCGCATAAGACACACACACTCAGATTAACATTCATTTCTCTTTATATACATTTATTGTGCATTACTTGCCAGTATTCAACGCTCTTTTATAGACAGAAATTTCGCGAAACTACCCTCTCTGTCATTTCGAGTTTTCCTTTGCTGAAAATCTTACTAACCATTTACTATGCATTACTTGCAAGTATTCAACGCTGTAACCGTAACTGTTTTCTCTGACCCTCTATCGTCCGCTGCCATGAACAATCAGTCCATGTCTTGGAAGCGAGCGTAAAGCATGATGTAGTATTATTTCGATGCATGTGTGTTAAACGCTATTGCCCTCAATAGTTTTGTCTCCGTGTAAATCATGTCCTTTAATGTCATTAAATGTAATTTAACCTAATTGGCATGGTTTATTGATTTTAATAGTCTACCCTGACAGAATTGAAATTTTGGCGCCCTTTCTCAGAACGCTCTTTTATAGACAGAAATTTCACACCACTACCCTTTTTGTTAATTCGAGTTTTTCTTTGTTGAAAATATTATTAATAATTTAAAATGTATTTTAACTCAATTGGCATGACATTGATTTTAATAATCTAATAATAATTGATTTATTAGTCTAATAATAATTGATTTATTAGTCTAATAATAATTGATTTATTAGTCTAATAATAATTTTAATAGTCTCTTTTAATAATCCCTGAGAGAATAATCTGAATAATCTTTTATAGATAGAAATTTCACATTTCGAGTTTTCCTTTGCGGAAAATATTATTAATCATTTATTGTCCCTTACTTGTAAGTATTCGACGCTCTTTTATAGACATAAATACCGGGAAATAAGGGCAGGGGGAGGTTCGGTTTAAAAAAAGTTATTTGCATTCATCTCGAGGAATGGCAAATATTTTAGCTATTTTTCCCCCTTCTATCATCATCATGACCGATGTCCGAGAGTGGGGGAGGGTATCTATAATCCGACCTCTCTCCACCCCCAACACGAAAAGGAGATGAATGGTGGCCCCTGTCACCCCTGCATCATTATTCATTCGGGTGTTGTTCGTCCCACCCCTGTTCGCTCACTCTTCTGCTGGAGTGGCCGTTTTTGCTGGCCAGCATTAAAACGGATTGAATGGACGATATGTCATGGTAGTCCGTGTGATGACCGGTAGGGGTCGCTGGGATCGACGGCTTCTCTTTGATGGGATGAGAAAGGGCTTTTTTCCAGCGATTGGACTTGATGGTGGATAAAGGATGTCTCATTTGATTGGTGAATCCTATATGTTACATGAAAGGCAACTGCATTGTGTGTTTATTGTTATTTTCTTTTGACCATTATATGTATATATTATATAAATGAATGTTTGTTTGTTTCTTATGCACTGCCGTACTGCTCATCCGATTCCGATGAAACTTTGACTACTTATTACTTGCAAGTACGATAGTTATAGTCATTATACAATCATCTAAAGTATCAAAAATATTTTCGGATCTGTTTACCGCATCCATTAACCAAGGATTTACCGCCAAATAACTCACTAAGGAGACGGAACAGATTCGGCAAAGATGCTAAATTCAAGCTGGACGATAACATTTCGCGGCTATTGTACGCAAATGCAATGACAGCCTGTCTCTTGGGTAATAGTTTTATTAGAGAGTGAGCAAGAAAGTTTTAAGGGAACTAATCCTATAAGTTTGAAATTTTAACTAACATTTAATAAAATTTTAACGTTTTTTACAGTAACTTCCTGAAATATGATAGTACCAAATCATTTTACACTATCTTAGTCTTCAAAAAATTATCTTTTCAATGATATTGAAGATTTTATGGTCCAAGTATATGGTCTTCCGTTTCTTTCCTCAAGAACCGGGCAAACAAGCTTTTCGTCATCGTCAACTTCTTTTAACCAGCTTGAAAATGCCGACGATAGTGACGGAAATATTGTTTGCAAACGAAATTCAACCAATCATGTGGAATTTTGATAGTAACGTCACTTTCTTTGTCGTTTTCTAACGAAAAGTGCTGACGATATTTCGCCTTGTGGTAAGGCCTTAACTAAACTAAACTAAACTAAACTAACCGAAAGTGGTATCTTTTAAATCTCCGATTCAAACAATGGTGTTGTTTGAATCAAAAATTCGTGTCTGGGAATCTGCAAAAGATCTATGATAAATATCGAAAAGATGGAATCCCATAAAAATGAGACAAGCATTCAATATCCATGTGAGCATTTCTATAGAACAGAGAGGGAGAATTGAAATAGAGAACCTCCCTATCCTCTGTTCCATCCCCCTCTCCCACGCATGCATCAAATTTCATCCCTGTTCGCGATTGTCTCTTATTTATTCGACGATTCGCTTTTCCTCCACCCCTTCTTGCGGAGTGTGGGTTTCACGAAAAGACGGAAAGAAATTACGCGTTTTTTGGTACTGGATTTGGTGCGTTTTTCTGTCGCGAAATGGATTCATAATCTCCAGTTGCCCCCCGGAAATGAAAATTTTGTCGCACGCGTGTTTAGGTTTTTTTTTGTGTGTGTGTGTGTGGGTTTTTTTTTTTTTTTTTTTTTTTTTTGTTTATCAATTTTTCCTTTTGGCGCGACTCGCAGAGTTGGATAAAACGAAAGAGATAGAGTAATATGAATTTCAGTTTTCGATTCCATAGGTGGTCCACCACCCTCCCCCCATTTTGCATTTTGTATGAACGGAAGGGGGGAGATATATAACTTTAAAGAAAGACTTCGAATAAAAGTCATTTGTTTTTTAATCGTATGAGAATATGATTCTATTTTCGTTAGGAGGTTTTGAGTAATTGAAGGCAACAAAGAATTGAAGCTCGAAATCGTGGAGGCAATAAATGAAGCACAAATACAAATATTCATCATATTTAGTGTGAATGGGGTAAAAAAATATATGTAGCTTTAAAGAAAGACTTCGAATAAAAGTCACATTTGTAATCATGTGAGAAAATAATCCTGTTTTCGTTAGGAGGTTTTGAACAATTTAAGGCAACAAATAATTGAAGCTTGAAATCGCGTAGGCAATGAATAAAATACAAATAGTAATATTTATCAACATCTTTTAATCGCATATATCACACACATTTACTTGTTTTTACCAGTATTGCATTATTATTATTATGTCTTCTTTGAGAGCAGATGGCGTGCTATATAAGTTTTCTGACGTGTCCTAAGGCATACTTTATAAAACCTTGTTTTATTACCGGTAAATTCAAATTATTTTCCTCAGTGTTATCTATTTGCAATAAAAAAAAGGTGAAAATAATTAAAATTTATCTTTACAAAAATGTGAGAAGAAAAATGTAAAATTTTCAATAAATTTCGATTATTCAGAAATCTGAAACAGTGCGAGATTTTTGGTGATTTTTTTTTTTTTTTCATTTTGCAAAAGAAAAAAACCGTTACAAGCGAGAGAGAAAAATGTCCTTACAAAAATGTCGAATTTTCTGTGAATTTCTCTGTACAAAATGAAAATGCCTTTTACAGCGATAGAGGGGAAAAAAATTCTACTTACAAAAGTATGGGATTCCCAGTGAATAGTCTATATATATATATATATATATATATATATATATATATATATATATATATATATAATATATATATAT
>JAPMOQ010007146.1:788039-801042 GCA_026543055.1 Argiope trifasciata | reverse complement strand
ATGAGACTTCTAACCGGCGATTCTTCAAATGATAATGAGACTTCTAACCGGTTCTTTTGGCCCCAAAAGAAATACAGCCCTTTCCTTCACTCTTAAAATGTAATATTTTTAGGTGTACGTACACTCTTGTAACTTCGAAAATCGTTCAAAATATCGAATAGTTATTATTGCTTCAAAATGTTCTCTGATCCTTTAGCTTTCCAATGATACCAAAATGTTTTCAATAGTCGGAATATTTCTCGAATGACACGTTTGTTCTTGAGGTATTTTCACTGAAGACTCGTTTTTTTTTTAACTCATTTTATGAAGAATGATATTTTTCCCTTCTGTTTCTTCTTCAAACAATCATAATTCAGCAAGAAATGAGCTAAATACAGTTATTTATGTATCAAAATAATCTGTATGAAACAGTGGATGTTTTGTGCCTGCATCAATATTATATTTATAGAAATTTTAATAGCTACTTAAAAGTTAAAATAAAGCAAAAATCTCGCTTTTTCTATTCATTGTTGATGAAAAATTGTTAAAAAAAAATTACTATGTATTTTTTATAACTTGATGGAGGCAGACAACATGAAAATTCATACCAAGCATAAACTCCAAGTGGAATTTTGTCGGTATAAGTTAGAATTTAAGATATTATGTTTCAAAAGATATGCTAATTAGCTCATTAAATAGTAATTAATTAAAATTTATTATCATATGGTTTTTTATATACTGAAATGAGTTTAAACATATATTAATAATTTACCGTGAATAAATTTTTAAAGTCAATATTTTTTTAAAAAAATCTTCTAGTACGCACACCTTAAAGCTTGCCAATATTGTCTTAAAAACCTTTATTATTTTACTACTGTTTGCTTGTATTAGGATTCCACACTTCGGTGACAGCTAAACAATGCTATACCAGCTGAATTCTGCCTTTTAATTGCTACTTGAATCTTTGATAAATGACTTACTTTCCGCATGTAACACAACTCCGCCTATGAGAAAAAAGTCGTCATTTTTCCCGTTGTTTGAGAGCGAAGAATATTTTCCCATTATTCGTGATAACATTTTGTTTTCCCCCGTGGAAATGGTCAGTGCGAGGGGTGGAAAGAATCCCATTCCCCCTTAGAATTCGCATATGACCGTCCGTATGTCTTTCTGGAGCCCAAAACACTATCCAGGTGCCCTTCAAAAGATGGGGATTACACTTCTCGTCGTCATGGCAACGCATCATCTACTCCACCCTCCTGCGATAAAATACATCCTTTAGGGTTACCGGGCCAATGGGGGTTGGCGAGACCGACGGAGGAAGGGATTTCTGACGCATCCTTTGTTCGAAGTAGGAAAAGAGACACTAAAAGATGCTTCGATTATTATATGTCAGCGAAGATTATTCGAATATTATTTATAGTGAAGGATTTCGCGATTTAGTTTGTTCATTAACAAAAAAGATTGAAGGAAGGAAGCAGTTTATAATTGAGAACTTCAACTTCAAGAATTCTAGCTGTGCCAAGAAATTCATAGATACGCGTTCCAAAACAGTTAACTGTAACTCGCAGTAAAACCACACTCGGCATTATTGTGTGCGGGGTACAATTCGCAGCGGAATTGTACCGGGAGCGGGCGTTTTGCGCTTCAATTTAGTTATTCAGTTCCATCTCAATAGATCGAAATGTAGTTCATTTGTTAACCCACTTTTCGTATTTTATTTTGAAATGTAGAAATAACACAACCATAAGATTTTTGTAAACATAAAATATACTTTTTGGTGGATAAATTTAAAATAGTATCATAAATATGAAAAATCAAATAAAAATAGTAGTCTATAGTGTTTTTTTTTTCGTATTATGTTATATATAGAAGAGAGCCATCCTAGAACTAGAGCCACTTTAGAGCCATCCTAAAACTAATCATGTTTTACGTTGGTAACGTTCAAAGCATTTTCCTCTGTGAAGAGGCAAAATTCACTCAATTTCGCAAGGATAAATAAGAAAGGAATTTTAAATCTAAATTGATTTTAAATTAACCTTCTCGTTCTGATGTAAAAACTAGTTTTTATTTGTCTCAATTTTTCCAGAATCTGTGCAGTAGATACGAACATTCGGCTTCGTTTTCTAGTATATACCGTTATATTTGTACCCACAAACAAACCATGTTGTTACACTCACCCGTACTAGTACGTGACCCGCGCTCAAGTATCAATCGTCAGAACGTAAATCGCATGCAATGTGTTGATAGAAATCAGTAAAATATGTATATCTTCTAAGGGAACTGTGAAACCTGTAAACTGTGTTCTAGCAAACGGACTACGAACGTCACTTTAACTTCTCTGACAAATATCTGCCCGAAATGTGTGGCATGTTGTTGGTGATTCTGTAATAAAAGCATCTCGGTATGGCAGGTACGTCATTCCACCACACTGTATCTGCACAGTTTATATTTCCTGAGATCGAATAAAAGTCGTTTTTGAAATTGCATCTCTCTGGGAACACAATAAACCAGAACGCAAAACCCCACCGATTTTCAAGGTTTTACAACCTTTTCTGGTTGGCGGGTCGTCGTGGGGTGGTAGATCAGGACTAACCCAAAACGCGACTTCTTTTTTCTATGACCTCCGCATCAAAATTTTCGATTTTATCAGATTTTAAACGTAACGAATTTTTGAGGAAGCCACTCTCTATTGTACAATATTGTTCGACGCTATATGATTATTAACAATATTGATAAATGTCATACAGTATTGTACGATATTTGTGTACTGCTGGGGAGGTCTGAACTGCGTCAAATCAGATATCGAAAGTCAAACGCCATCCCACTGTTACGATTCGGAAGTTTAAAGGAAAAAGTGGCAGCTCAGATGTCTCTAACTACTGTTCAAAACGATGCATAAATCTTCTCTCTTATTGCATCAGAAACTGGGCATTTGCATTCATCAAAAGGCGCAGTATAGCCAAACATGGCTCTTGCGCCAAAAAAACAACTACATAAAACCATAAACTAAGCATTCATCAAAAAGTTGAGCATTCAAAATTAAATACACAATCGGTTTGGTATGTATAAACGTGAGTTCCGTGAGCAGTTTTTCCATACACGCCTCATCAAAAACTAGTCGTTGCATAAATAAGGTTGCATCCCTTTTGCTGCAGTTCCTGCTTGGCGAGGTTTGGCGGTCCCACGGCGCCCATGTCTTTCTGGATAGTGTCGTATTCTGAGCTCACCTTCCCGTTGCCTAGGTAACCACGATAGAGAGAAATGGGGGTTGCCCAGAGCAACGGCGAGATGATGTAGCTACCGCTAAATCGCATCACTTGTTCGCGTTCCGAATGGCTCTGGATGTCCATCTGCGATGTGTCTCATTTATCTCGATTGTTGGCGAGAAGCACTCATCCAAAAACTGCACTCTGCGTGGTTGTTTGCGATATTTCTCTTTTTTTTTTTATTTCTGCTGACCATTACATCCGATTAGCGGCGCTGAAAGAGATGTTTGACCGCAAGACGTCTGACCAGCTGGGAATTTTCTTCCATCTCTGCTTGGAAATGTCACGGAAACAGCAATAAAATCTCATCGAGGAACATTGTAGATAGGGCTTCAAAATCTTTTTAATTTTAAATTGCGTGTTTTGGGACAATACTTTGCAGAATATTTCATTGAATGCGGATTAGTTTTGCTGTGTTACCTCTTTGTTACCTCAGTTCTATGAAAAGCAGCCGTTTTGTACCCTGAAGCATTTTATATTAGATACTTGTACGTATATTGATCATTTTTGGTACAATATATATCGAACAAAATCTTTTCAATCATTTTCTCTCCCATTTTCATCTTGTTAGTTTTGCAATTGATTGTCTTCGATTTTTTTCCTACTTCATGCCATTTTTTTTCTCTCATTGGCATTGGAATATATTAGGTGCATCATGTATATTGATCATTTTTGGTAGATTATATGATTATATTATGACACGATTTAACACTATTAAACCGTATTCTAACACCTAATTATTCGTCTTGCAGAAGATTGGGCCATCGTAAAGCCGTGTTCCAACGACCTGCGAGTATGTAGACAGAGCATAGTTTACCCTCTTTTGCAGCTTTCCGGTTTTATTTGATGTCCATTCAATTTACAGAGTGGACAGACATTAAGAACCTCGGAAAACTGTGTCCTGTCTGCAGACTCACCGGTTATTATGTTACTGATGTTTGTTTACACTCATGCGCACATGCTATTTTTTAAAAGTAATCAGTTTTTTAGCTATCATAACTTGAATGCTTTTCCGTATTTTGGCATAAAATTCGTAATCGTGGATTGTTTTGATTCTGGACCATGCAACCAAACCGATCTATTCTGTTCTTCTCAATAGCATTGCTGTGTTTTTATTGTAACTTCCGCTTTCCAAACTGATCTATTCTGTTCTTCCCAACAGCTTTGCTGTGTTTTTATTTTAAATTCCGCTTTCCAAACCGATCTATTCTGTTCTTCTCAACAGCATTGCTGTGTTCTTACTGTAACTTTCGCGTTCCAAACTGATCTATTCTATCGAACATATTCTTATTGTTAGCATCCGCTTTCCCGCATCAGATCATTCGGTGGCGCCATCAAAGCCATAGAATCCCGTCCAGTTTCTGGGGTGGTCGAGGGGAAACACAACCTCGCAAGATGGGCGCTCCTCTGCGGCTGCTCCTGACACCGCAACCGCTCCTGATGAATGAGGCTAACATCTGTGCGTTTCGCCGTGCGAAAGTGTCATCAGCGGACCTTTTGTGCGAGGGGGGCGCCTGTTCTTGAAACCATCGCGAAAAGGGGTGGGAATTGAAATCCATTGTGAAATTACGCGCTGTGGTCTAATGGAAAGGGACGGTTTCATTTGCTCTTTGAGAATAGTTCATGTATCAAAATCACTTTCGTTATAAGTAGTTTTAAATTAAGATTGATTTTCTTGATTTCTGAGGAAGCATGTTTACAGTCTTACTAATTGAAAAAATGGAATTACAACAGAGTGCATGGCGTCATAAAAAGTCCTTGAAAAGTGCTTAAATTTGAAAACCATTTTTAAGCACCTTAAGAGTGCTTCATTTTGGAGGAAAGTGCTTAATTTTCTCGAGAAGTGCAAAGAAGATATTCTTTTCTGTTTCAGCATAAGATATTCCCTTATTGTTTCCACATTCGATGAATACGCTCAATCGATAACATTCGTAAATATTTGTTTACTCGATATATCAAGGAAGAAAGCCGATGAAAGGGAAGCATTCGGTGAAGGGATCCAAGAGTTTTGACCCATGTTAATTTATGGTTAATGAACTTTTTATTTCGCCCTTTTTTTCAACATCGGGCAATGCATTGCAATATTAGAATGTTTATCCCAAAAAAGCGAAATACAAAATATACCGAACTTGTAGCTGCAACTCTAACAATGTTTCAACTTCTTTTACGTCTAGTGTTTTAAATAGTTCTCTTATAACAGTTGACAATTTTTTTTGTAATGATAGTTATTTTTATATCATTTTTATTATTCTTTTCTGTTTTTGTCAAAACCAAAAAAAAAAGACATTTCTTTTACAATCGAAGACATTGAGCAAACTTTATAAAAATACAGTAATAAATATTAAAATTTAAAAAATGCAAATTTCTAATCAATTTCGGGGGGGGGGAGGAGTCAAGTGTAGCCTCTTCATCTGACCGATGTTCATTCCCAAATAGACTTAGTGTCGCTTTAAAACGGGACATTAATTAACTAAACTAAATTAAACTAAACTCTGTAACTGAGGTGTAGTTTTTATCTTTAATGAATAATTAATACTGCTTTTCTGGACGGTGAAAAAAAAAGCAAGCTTTATCCACTGCATAAAACATCAGGATCTCAACCCATTTCTGAGTGGTACTGCTAATTTTTCTCCTTCAAATGCAACTTCGATTTTCTTTTTTCGGAAACTGTCTCCGTCTTTGGCGATATCAATCCGTGTGGACAGTTTCCCCTTCCGGTAATTCAATTAAACTCGTTGGATATCCGACGCCCTGCGAAAAAGAAAGTGCAATCCAATTTGGTGCCTTTTCTCTAATGAAGTCATCGGAACTTATGACATTAGGAGTAATTAGCACGCGATCAGACCTTCCTTGGGAGAGAGGAGCGCCTCTCAATTATCCCCCGAAGTATCTTCCGTTGTTGTTTTCTGTTGTGAATGAAGAAAAAAAAGTAATAATTATGTTAGTTAGACACAAAGTTGTTTTTCTTTTTTCGGTAAATTGGTTGCATTTCTTTTCCGAAACGGGAAAAATTCGTATTCACTGTGCAGAACTTTTCACTGTTTCTGCGATAATTCGAAGTTACTAATCGGAAAGAGGTAAGTTAGCCTCGAAAGCCAAAGCAATTAACATGTGTTGCAATTGGTTGCATTTTTTTTTTTTTGAATTATTAGAAAAACAATCTTTTAGGGGTCGTGATGGATAAGCAATAATAAGTCCAGATGATATTTTAGAATTTAATGGACAACAATGACGGATTAACTAAGTACAAAAGTTGATAACAAAACTTCCAGTTATAGCAAAGTATTGCCAAGTTTAACTAGTAAAATTTAAATTAATCTACGAAATCACTGATGATTAGTCGGTGAATAAGCCTATTAATGAACTTAAACTCGGAACGGAAATGCTCATTATCCAAAAGCCTTTTGGATTATAATTTCTTTTAATTTAATTAACCAATTCATAATTTCTTTCGATAATTTCTTCTAACATAATTTTTCACTTCGTTGGCACATTAGCATCCACTAAAAGAGCTTAATCATTTTAAGCACTACATTTCCAGTGCAATGTTAAAAGTAACTAAATCAAAAAGAAAAGGAGATAAAAAATGACTCGATGCGTCGATGTTGTTGAAAAACGTCACTCCAGCAACAGGAAACAAAATAGTCTATGGTGACGTATCTTCAGTATATAATAGGTCGTGATGGCCGAGCAATAATTAAGTCCAGATGATATTTTAGATTTAATGGATAATAATGAAGTTAGGTGAATGGTGAATAAATGATGACTCATTCACAGGATGGAATGGATAATCAAGTTCCTCTTTTAGAAATGCGTCGTCATTTCGTCATCGTCCATTTTAGCACGTCGTCATCATCTTGCCTCTTCCAGGCATCAACTGAACCTTTTCTCCTCCAGAGTGCTGCTTAGTGGCGGGAAGTGAGGTCACAGGTGTACTGTCGCCATTGAGCGAAAGTCACAGTACACTCTCGTTCAATGGCGTGAAGTGGTATACTGGCACCATACACACACATATAATATTGATATTGTTTTTCCATGTCCTGGCTAAGCTGTGGGTTACGAGATTTCTCGTTTTTAGCAGGCTGGACGTTGTGGCTGAGTCAAGATATATCTTGTTTTCATGTGTTTAGTGTATTAACGACAGCAAAGAAAAGGCACATACGCAAAGAAAGGATTTTTATGAAAAGTGTGAGCTGTGAGAAAATTGAAGTTAGAGACAAATTTCAGCTGAAAAATGGGATTTGTTTAAAACTCTCCTTGATGATAGGTCAGGCTTTCTTTTTACTAGAAAAGATGAACTGTTTTGAAAAGGGGAAAATCTGAACTATAAGAAATAACAATAAAAATAATAATAATAATAACAAATTCGCCAGTGTGTTAGATAACCAGTATTTTTAATATATTCAGATACCTTAAAGTGTTTATTAGAAATCTTATTAACCAAATTTCAATTTAAGGTAGTTTTCGATTATTATTATTTTGTTGCTGTTAATTACATTTACATTGTATTTTTATCACTTTTACTTATGTTGGTTAATAATGTTAGGACTCGGAACCCTATTTTCGTTTTCGTAATCGGTTTATTCTGATCCAACATAAGACAGAGAATTGCATGCGGCTATTGACAATGATGAGAGAAAACTGATGAGCGTATTTGCAAACGAAGGACCTTAAAATGGATCTCGTGATCCGTACATCATAAAGATGAAAAAACGTAACGCATAAAAGTTGCATACTTAAAGTAAACACACCATATTATACTTAAATCATAACCGGGTTGCCAGATTCCAAGTTGGAATAAGAAGCAAAAGAAACGGGAAATACAAAACTTATCAGGAGTGGCAACAAATAACACGTATCTGAAAATCGAGTCTTCCAGCTTCATCAGCTCATTCTTAGCCAATGCTTCATTTAATGTTTTGCCTCTACCGTATGTCCGAAATATTGGCGAGATGTTGCTAGTGAAACACAAAAACTTTTTTGTTTTCATTTCTTCTTTTTCTTTTTAAATCTGTTGGATTCACGTCGAGATTTTTTAAAAAATCTTTTTTCAGCTTTCGCTTCTTAATATACGGACATTTTTAGGCCTTCTTTCTGAATCCTTGGAAAAGAATGAACAGTAATGGGAAGTTGCACGTTCTTTTCCTACGGGCAAAGCTTTTCCTGCATTTTGGGCTCATATTTGAAGCGCCTTTTTTTTCCCCTCGACTTTTTCACGTAATAAACAAGCTCCATCGTGACTGATTCCGCGAGGAATCCTTTCTGCCTCTGAACATGAGCAATTTTTTAAAAAAGGAATGCAGTGAAGGGTGGTGTAAATCTTAACTCCACGTTGCCACTCTGCTTTTTGGGAAAAAGCAGAAAAGAGTTTTTAAAAAAAGAATGACACTGGTTTTAATTTCGTTCGCATTTCAAAAAAAAGGGAGGAAAAAATTTAACAAGTAGCGAAATCAGAGAAAAGAAAAAATGAGGGATTTTTGTTGTTGTTGTTGGTTTTTGTTGCGTTTTTCCCCATAACCTTCGGAATCCCGATACAACTGTTCGAAGCAAAAGAAGCGTTACAATAATTTCTTTTTTATATATATATTTAAGAAAAGAAAAAATATTTATTTCACTTCGTTTTCCATGTTTTCTTCCTTCTCTTTACCATTGGTTCTTTTTTTCTTCCCCTGCTTCATTTCGTGCAATACAGAAGAAAAAAAAACAAGTGCTAAAAAAATTTTTTTTTTAATCCTTAGCATGACGGAGGAGGGGAGGATGTGAGGTGGCGTGTTCCAAGGGGTTGTGAATTTTTCGCAGTCGCAGTTCAGCGAGACA
This sequence comes from Argiope trifasciata, assembly GCA_026543055.1. Lineage (NCBI taxonomy): Eukaryota > Metazoa > Arthropoda > Arachnida > Araneae > Araneidae > Argiope > Argiope trifasciata. Next base: position 791,980 of record JAPMOQ010007146.1, on the reverse strand, counting down.
TTCCATTAGCAGGAGTGACTTTTTATTGACTTAACCCTTTATTAAATCAGCTCCCCTTCCTCCTGAATAATTTTTTTATCTCCCAACTCCCTCTCTCTCTCCACTCCACTCCATTTTTTTTATTTTCATTATTATTTTGAAAAAAAAAAAGATGCAATTTCTTTTATATTACAACCAAGTTCTGCAGGCGCAGAGGAGTGGAATTTATACGAAGCATCATTTTCTTGCTAAAAAAACCGCTGTCAACTCTAAGCGTGGCGGCATAGCACACTGAAGAAGGGTAGGTTGCAATTATAAAACCGTTCGTTTCCATAGTTCTGTTCGATCCCTTTGCTTCGGGGGACGTATCTCTTGCTTTTTAATTTCGCGTTTATTCGATTTTAATCTCAGTCTCCTATAGTGTCCCCCCCCAATCCACCCATCCGTACTATCTTTTTGCCCGTGTTTGATAAAATTGGCTATTGAGATTTTATTTGAAAAGAGGTTGCAGTCTGAGAATACTTTCTATCTGGGTTCTGTTTGTTGGTTTTGGGTTATTGTATTATTCTTTGCGCGGAAGTGGAACTTGTTTGTATTGAGCTGTGTGCCGTCTTGATTTTTTTCGGAAATCGATGGATTTGTTCCTTTTCTGAAAACAGCGTTTGAGATTTCTTTGAGCTGAGTGTTTGGAATATATTTTTTTAGCAGCATAAAAATCCGGTATTATTGAGAATGTTGTATCATGTAACATATAATAACGTGTGCGTGTGTGTGTGTTTAACTGATGAAATCGAGCAGCTTTTAAGTAATTTTTTTTACTGTACTTGAAAACAAATTCTTTATGCTATTTTCTTCCTTTTTTACTTTTTCATTTTTTATAAATCGTAAAATCAGTGTTTTTTCAAATCCATTACCAGCGGTACTCGTTGTAAATTAATTTAGTTAATTAGCAGATTTAAAATAAAGTTCTGAAAACTTAACTGCAAAATAAGAATTTCCATGTGTAGATTACTCATGTTTAATAGACTGAGATTACATACGCATAAGTAGAGATTACACATGTGTAAAAAAAAAAAAAAATGTGCACAATTCTGTTCAATTCAAGTACTCTGTCTCGTAATGCATTTCCTTGATTACCGTTTCGATCTCTAATAAAATTGACAGAAATATTTATTTTGGTGAAGAAATAATTTAATAATATTTTTAAAGTTCAACTTTAAAAAAAAATTCTTCTTATTTTAATTAATTAATTTGCTTTTCATTAGTCATGAGTTTAGATCGCGAGTTGTATTGTTAAAATGTGATTTTAAATATCTCACAAATCGGTATCCTAAAGGTTTTGTTATAAGTTGATATATCATTATTTTCAAAAATCACTATATTATTTTTTTATAATTCCCTTCTAATAGTAATTTCAATAGAATAATTGAAATCTGTTTAGTTAATCTGCTTCATTAATCCAGATTGTTTTTGTACTACTTTTTGCAATTATCCTTCTTTTAAGATGTCCCCCCCCCCTTTTTTTTTAATAATAAGGTATAGAGAATGTTCTTAAATTGTCGATGGTGAATGAAGGAAAGGGACGGATCTCCAGAAATCTCTCGATAATTCTCGGTTTATGAAGTCATTGATTGTTTCGTAATAACTCCTCGGAAATTATTAGTAGCAGAAACTTCTCCTCCCTTTCTCTGTTTACTTTTACATGGCACAAAAGCCTGTGTTTTTATTCAAATATTTTTATTTTTTGAACTTTTTTTCCCCAAATCTTACTTGCTTTCTTCTTCTATGACCGGTCTTTCTGAAACAGCCTCTTAAATTTTTAATTCGTTTCAATAATTAAATTTTTTGGGGTAGGGTGAGTTTTTTAAAAATATATGGGCTTAAAAAAATGCTGGTTGATTTCAATAAAAAAAAAAAAGTATGGATTGCATCTTTGCGAAGGCAGTGGTAACTGGAGTGAAAAAAAAATGTCTGATCAATGTCTTTAGCTGTATTAATGTACCTAACGTAGGTTTCTGGTTTAAGGGAAGGAATTGTATTCTAAATAAAGTTTTTTAACGCCATAAAGCATAGTTCTCATTTTCCATTTCACTATAAAATATTGTAACGGAATTTACTATCTGTATGTATATATATATATATATATATATATATATATATATATATATATATATATATATATATATTTATAACCATAAAAGCCTTAAATAATCAAAACCCATTTCCTGCGTCAACAAAAAGGAAATCGAAACTAATTTCTTATTTGTTGTAATTTTCATTATGTTGTATTCCTTCTTACTTAGCTTATATATATATATATACATAATATTAACCTCTAATTTAAATTCAAGTTAATTTCTTTAGTTTTATCTTAATTTTGCAAGTATTAACTTCAGTCTAAAAATAATCTCTTATTTCCTGACCTGATTCCACGTTATCTACTAAATTAATTCAAGAAATGCTTTGTCAAAATGTTTAGTCAGCGATTCCCACGGTGAGAGTGATAGATCAAAATGGCTGACCTAAACAAATAGTTTTATAAAAAGATCCCCGTGTTTCCCCTGCTTTGAGAGTCACATGTTCAGAAATCCCCAGGAGAAACTTAATGATATATTGTAAACAATATTTACTTTATCAAAATATAACAATAGGAAATATGTTGCATAATATAGGAATATATAACAAAAGGAAAAAATTAATTACTGCCTTTTTTCCGTCACTTCTGCGTGCCCATGCTGTTTGTAAATGTGACTGCCTTTCTCCGGAGATGGAATAAAGCGAACTTTAAAATCAAAAGTCTCGTCAGTATCTTCGAACTGCACTCTACTTCCGAACTTTAAAATCTTGACATAGATACTCCTACTCCTACTGCAAAAGGGATCGGGATGAGATATCACACTGATAAATAAAAAGATTTATATGTAGGGATGGCGTTTCATTCATCGGCCGTCTTGCGGCATTATCCTGGCTCCACTCCAGCCGACTTTTATCCTTTAAAAGTGCTGCAAAAGGGGGGGGGGGGGGGGGGGGAAAAGAACGAATCGTGCGGTTTAAAGAAAAAAAGGATGTACATGAAAACTAAAGACATTTTTTTTCTTCTCTTGGAGATCCCCATCTGTATCTTGGCTCAATATTGACTCTCGAAGGATGAGAGGGGGGAAGGGGCTCTGTCGGCAAATCCGGGTGGTGTCAATAAATTCGGTCACTTCTTCGACAACTTCTTCCTTTGTTTTCTGCTGCCGAACAATTTCTCTTGCTTTTCTTCGTGCCCCCCCCCCCCCCCCCCGAACAAAGAGACTCAGGGCTCGAGATTTGTTTTTGGAACAAGTGAAAAGGACGACTACCGAAAGCACTTGTATTTTTGGATGGAAGTTGATACGCTTGGACATTAGCACCGATGCAGTACGGAGTCCGGAAAGAAAAATTAATGAATCCATCTCATCTACTGTTCATGGCATCATATTAAAACCAAATTTTTAGAAAGTCGCATCATTAAGGAGATAGTCTTTTACTAAAGAGACGGGTGCTCCGATAACCATATCATTGAACTTGAAAATGAACGAATTGGAAGTTAAATGTGGCGTTTTCGATGAATCTTGCATCCATTTTTTTTACCCCACTAGATCTCATTACCTTAACTATCTCTACTGATCATAATTCAGCGTTGAAAACTGAGTCGACATTTCCCTTTTCTAATTTCCATGCCATATTCGAAAAAAAACCTTTCGTCCCGATGGCTAGAACTCCTGATATTATTATCAGTGTGCACTAAAGTAATATGTTTCAGCAAAAATTCAGAATTTGAATTCCTGTTCCACTTGGATAAGATGGAATCCCAAGCTCAAGATTCATTCAAATTTAAAAATTTGCTTCAATCAAGCAGAATTCCTGTTCTACTTGAATTAGATTTTCCATTGTGTGTGTGTGTGTGTGTGTGTGTGTGTGTGTGTGTGTGTGTGTAT
>JAPMOQ010007146.1:769354-782406 GCA_026543055.1 Argiope trifasciata | reverse complement strand
TGTGTATATATGTATAACAAAAGAAAAATCTTAAGGGTTTTTTTTTAATAAAATTATTTCACTCATGTGTTAACCTGTTCAGGAGGACGATTCTGTAACTTTTTTTTTTTAAGGGAAAACGATTCTTTAGTGTTTATATCTTCCGTCGGAGATCTTATTTATTCCTTGGGATTGACTTCGATTCGATTCCCGGTTTCACTGCAACTGGAACTCTTTTCTTTTCTACTTGTTCGCCGTTTAGAGGCGCAACCTGTGAGTCGGGTGAGCATGTCACCCGCCAAATAACCCTTCTTTCCCCTTTCCCGTTTGAATTTGTACGACAGGGGAAAGGATGCTGGAAACAGGAAAACCCCTTCACCCCCTTCTCTTTTGTTCTCTTTCGGTGTCTTTTGCCGTGTTCGATTAATGAAGTGCTTTTCAAGGGGTAGGGAAGCCCGACTTCCTGCCGTGCCCGTTCCAAAAATCAAATGAACTAGGATGAGTCAGTTACCGAACGACCTTTCTCACCTTAATTTGATAAGACCTTACCTGGACTTTCCCCAACTGTTTGCCGAATGTAACGTGAGTAGATGTGACAACAAAGGAGTCATGTCTCCAACTTAATGTGTAAATGCGAAGTGACTTCTTTAACTCTTAAAGGCTCAGCTACTAAGATCTAATAATCTTGTTTTCGAAGTTAAATGCGACCAACTTTTAAATTCCTGTTACAACTTGGCATTAGTTTGAATGGTGTGTTGCTTGGGGAGAAAAAATAACAAAACGGCAGTTGAAGAACTGTTTTACTTCTTTTTAGATTTTTTTAAAAACTTAACTGTGTAACAGTAAACAAAACTAGTTACTGTTTGGCTCCAAAAACTATTCCTGGATAAAGAAAAACCAAACTCTTAGGAAAAGAAACTCAAGTGATTTTAATCTTCTTAATGAGACATTAAAGGACATAATACATGGGAAACAGCAATAGGATTAGCAATTAATACAAACTTTTAGGGAAAAGTACAGTTCTAGGGGGTAAACATAATACTTAATCCATGACCCCAGAGCACAGACTGAAGTTTCGTCGAACGCAAGGTGGCAAGCTGGAAAAGGTTGTCCGTTTACAACTGGATCTTTGAAAGTAATTCCTATCACATGCTTTATAGTTACTTTAAGGTATAAATTTCAGCTTTTGTTTGGAGATATTATCAAAGGAGCAGAATGACGGGCTTTTACATATTTAATTTATACAAAATCTCTCTGATTATTAAAATTTTGACCGTATATTTTTTTATGTTTTCAAACTTTTAAATTAATAGTTGAATGACTATCATAAATATAATTGAATAGAAATACACAATGCATGAAATAAAAACCTTTATTATCTTAGTAAAACATGGCACTCATTGCTTTTTTTATGTATATATAGAACTGAACCAGTTGTGATTTCTTATCAAATGAAAAGACCATATCTGTTATACAAATTATCACTCGTTTGAGCTGAACCAATTTGCCTAGATTTCTATATTCAATATAAAATTGATACACACACATATATAGATACAGTATGTTTAAAAAATTTGTGAAAACCTTCTCCTTGATCATAGTGAACAAGATGGTCGCAACGTTTGGCACATTATTTGCCTAGATTTTTTCGTTGTATTCTATAGTCAAGACCAAAATGATACACACATATATAGATACAGTATTTTTTTTTAATGTGTGAAAACCTTCTCCTTGATCATAGTGAAAGAGATGACCGCAACGTTTGAGAACATTATACGTTCCTCGTCAAATTTAGCATAAAAAATATTAGATTACGACAAATAGTCGCACAGATATTGAGATTACAAAAGTCCTTTCTTGGATCATTTTGAGATATAGAAAACTGCAGCTCCTAATTTCAGCAAAGACCATTATTAACCGGAATTAAATCAAAATATTCACAAGAAATCCTTTCTTGCCTTCAACAATTGCAGCAACATTATCACGTTTTCAACTGAACCAGTTTGCCTAGATTTTTTCATTGTATCTCTGTAGTCAAGACCAAAATGATACACAAATATATAAATACAGTATGTTTTAAAAATTTGTGAAAACCTTCTTCTTGATCATAGTGAACAAGATGATCGCAACGTTTGTCACATTATATGTTCCTGGTCAAATTAAGCATAAAAATTATTATATTACTGCCTATAGTTGCACGGACATTCAGATTACTAAAGCCCTTTCTTGGATCATTTTGAGATATAGAAGACTGCAGCTCTTAATTTCAGCGAAGACCATTATTAACCGGAATTAAATCAAAAGATTCACAAGAAATCCATTCTTGCATTCAGCAATTGCAGCAGCATTGCCGAGAGCCGTGACAGTGGCAGCACTTGGCACATAGTGAGCTGTTTCATCACTCTGCGTTTGTTCTGCTAATTAGTTGCTTCGAGGCTTGTCGCAGCCTATCATCGATGACACCCGCTTAGCTGAAGCGTGAAAGAAAGTTGTTACCGTCTGCTCTTTTGACAGAACCCCTTTATTCCATTCCAGCCCTTTCTTCCGGGACATCCCCTCACTGGTTGGGGCTGTCATACTTTTCAATTATTCTTCCCTCGTTTAAAGCTCTTAAATAATTCCGTGGAGCGCATAAAACACGGAACTGGCGACGTTTCCTTTTCCACCCTTTCCTCCCCAGGGGTTGTCTTCGAATGCCGACTTTATCGCTACTCCCTTTTCAACCACCTTGGAAGAATAACTCGTGGCGATGCGGAAAAGAGACTTCCACAAGTTTTAATTCGTTCCCAAAAGGTATCTCTCGTCGCCGGGCGATCGTTTTGTTTTGTTGTCGTATGTTTCGTTGTCGTCTCCTGTGAGGTAATTATAATTTCCCTCTCTTCGCACGCACACGGAATGAGAAGGCACGCGCGCCGCCTGTTATTTCGAAAACGTGGGTTGTTGTTCTTTGAGTGGAAGAAATCTTATTGGCGAGAAATTTTACGAAAAAAGAAAGTAGTAGAATTATGCTCGTACTGGCAGATGGTACTGGCGGATGCTCGTTACACTGGGAGGCATTTGGGTATTTTGCCTATTGAGAGAGCTGTCTGTCTGTATGGTAGACGCTGTCAGAAATAAACCAACTTAAAAGAGGTGTCAGTAGATTGTTGAATTTTTTAAAAGTATACTTGGTTGGATTTTTGGATATTGCGATTCTTAACTCAAATCTTTCCATTCATTTTTTTCCCGACAGTATTTATCTCGTAAAATTCAAGGATGAATGTTGTAGTTAGTGAAAATGCATGCTATGGATGGTAAAGATCCTTGCATAAAAGTCAGTTTAAATAAAATAATAGCGTTTTAATCTATTTCTTAAAAGAAAGGAAAAGATATCGTTACCAAGGTGAAATTCCACACGAGTATGTTTTATGATTTACTTTAATAATCGTTTTGCTAAAAATAAATTGCGAAAATAGTTTAAATGCTTAACTTTTTTGAAAACTGTCATTTGTTGAAGCTCTGTATTATGGGAAGATATTACTCTAGTCTCTGAAGGAAAGAAGAAAAATTATTTTGTTTACTCTATGTTAATACAAACAAACAAAATTGGAATAATGTAATTGAATCATTTGAAACCTGCACTTTTCTAGATGAAACAGGAGCTTTATTAAATAAACATCATTGAAACGTGACATTATTGTCTGGCATAAGTTTCTAATACTAAGTATGACTTAAAAGAACAGTCATGTTTTAATATTGTTGTAGTCTATTTTACCTGATCATCGACTCTTTTTTTCTGAAACACGAGATATACTTGACATCTATACATTAGGAACCACTCTGATTTAAAGCAAGTGCACCAATCATCTTTAATGAAACACTAACTTCGAAACTTATTTCCAAAGAAGAGATTGAAACGGCGTGCATTGGTGACATCCTGCTGGATTGAAAAAACCTGTACCAAACGAGTTCTATCCTCCTCCAAACGACAAAAGAGAAATGTCGTGGACAGCCCCTGTTGCTCCTGACAAAAGGATGGGAGTGAGTGGTAACAGAAGAAAGAACTTCGTTAAGATTTATAAACTGGGGGACATTTCCGATGGAGGCAACTGATTCCTTCCTTTAGTTATCCGTTCCTTTTTGATTGGCAGCAATCTGCGCCGTAGATTGAGGAGTCGTGGGATAACAACATGGCACTGACCACCACACATCTCTGGTCATTACCCCCTGACACTTCCGGGCAAGGGCGGTCCCTTTTTCCCTTGAGGGTGGGGAAACCTAAAAGCAAAGTCTTGTCCTCCTTTTGATTCCCAGGGCGGCGAGGGCTTTTGCCTTGGGGCTCGACGTGATGCGGCTAATGCCTTCACTTTATCTTGGCACCCTAGGGACGGGCTTTCTTCACAAGAGGAACGGTTTTTCTGTCCTGCTACTTCTGTGACTTGAACTGCATGCTCGGATTTATTCTCTACTTTATAGTTGTCTTGCGTTTTCTGAAATAATAACGTTATTGCTGATTCTCAAAGAATTGCTCTAAGTCGAACTGTCATTTTATACAAAAAAAAACTCTTGTTCAAACTGTCTCTTTCAATAAAATGGGGGAATTTTTTCTTCGAGGACATTTATCGTTCCATAAAACCGACTTGCTTTGTCACCATTAATTCATGCCAAATAAAATAATTTTATATTTGGCATTTTTTTATTCTAATTTAGCAGATTACATCCAAGGACTTCATTAAATTTTAATATTTAAAACTCGCTATAAATTGAAATTATTAAATTATAAATTGACTTTATGTAAACTCTTAATGTGAAATTTTAGCTTCTGAAACTTGAATCAGTGCCAACTTTTACTACCTTGCTGTTAAGTTAGTTACTAAAATTATATCCTATTTTTACTATATCATTAGGTTGACTATCGTTCGTAAACCTTACCATCTTACGTTTTGGCCTGCTGTGACTAATGACCATTATGCATTCCTCTAAAAATAAAGAGGTAGTATTTCACTCTGCTAAATTTGTTGATTTGTCCGCTTGAAGCTAGATTTGCTGAATATCGCTTGTCCGTTTTGTCCTGAACTCACATTTTGAAAGTTAGTGATACAAATTCTCAATTTTGCCAACAAGGCCACATATCAAATTCCAAAAGTAGTTTTTTTTCAGCCTGAGTGGGATCTAAAATCTCTGGTGAGAAATCTCTCAAAATAGAATTTTTGATTATCATAATCTCTTCGTATAAGAGAGAGTAAAATTGATTGTATTTATTTACTCCACTACAATTTATAACGTTTTTGCCCATGAGTTCCGAACCACTTCTTGATTTTCGGCGAATTTTCATAGCTTTCAAGGAACAAATTCTGTTGCGTAAGACATTATTTGATGTCTCATTTGTCCCAAACCTTCGAAGAGCTAGCTGCCAGTATCGCTTTTCATTTTGAAGTCACATCTGACCATCTCTCGCATGCAGCAGATATGTTGTACCGATGACAAATCTTATCTCATATGCTGTTTCCATCTTTCTTTTCTACCCTTCCCCTCCCCTTTTTTTATCTTGGGGAAACAGAAATTTCCTTCACTGTCTCCCGCACAAAAGCAATTTCCGCTTTCTTATCTCGTTGCCATTCGGGCCTAAGGAAAAAGATATTCGGCGGACCTTCTTGGTCGATATCGGAGGAAATCGAGACCCAAATGCGTGTAATTGAACTCTCTCTCGACCTCTGCTATTTGAATGTTTAAGGAACAAGGCCGGGTGGCCTTTCTGTCGGATATTTGGGTATTGCTTTGCTTTCCTCTTTTTTACTCCTCGGAAGATTACTTTCGGACATTTCGGATACGACAGTTATTCCACCGAGTGTTTGTATAAAATTCAATCCCGTGTGTTATCTCTCGAGTAGGCTTATGTTTTCCTGAGTATGTGGGTTGCTATCTGAATGAAATTTGTCCTAACATTGGGGAAAAGTTTCTTTTATTTGAAAGTATTTGAGGCGTTAAAAGTTAGTGGTCAATCCACAAGTTTCATAAAATTGAGCTTGGCATCAAATGCCGGCGTACTGGTATAGGGGTTGCACGTTTTTTCCATGATCTAAAGCGGTGGTTACACGACTTGCACCCGCCTGCAGACGGAGATGCATTCCCCTTTCGACCCCTCTTGCTGTTTTCTGGGCTCCTTTTGCCGAGCATTTTACCGACAAATTGTCGGTAGAGTCGCCAGGCATTCAAGGAGACCATAAAACCACAAGAGCGGTCGAAGGGGAAGCATGTGGCTCGTCTGAAGGATGGACGCGCCGTAGGAACCACGCTTAAGCGTCCTGGTTCGGGCATGACTGTTCTATCTGTGAGATGATGAGTGAATGCGCCCTCCTGTAAAAAGGGATGCGAGCGAATGAGTGATGCGTGAGTGGCAATGTCGTACTATTGGCCCTAGTTGGCGCTACTGAAATAAGAGACGCTCCCTATCGACTTAAACCGCTGTCTTCGTAACACCGGGCTTGTCCATGGCAGGTATCATAAGAAAAAATAGGCATCACATTGAAATTAAAAAATATATTAAATGTACTGATAATTCAGTAATAACAATGTACCTTAGTTACATGTATTTTCAATTTTATCGAACTATTTAAATAAAAATCAGTACTAAGGGGTTATCTAGACGCCATGAGTTTCACATCTTATCTGAGTGAAATCAACCGTCTTTGGTATCATGACTTTTCCATTCCGTAAAGACACTAAACGCAGCCACCGCTGCTTTACATTGCCTTTACATAAAAAAGGTGAATCAAAAGGCTGATTTATATTACTAATATTTTTCAATTTGATCCCCTTCAATATTTCTGAAAAAGAATATTTGGCTCAGTTCTGGAAAAGTCGTTGAGGTGTTTTTTCTTTTTCTGGTTCTGTTGTCTTCATTTGATCCACACTCTTTTTTTTAATATTATGTCTAAAACATTTAGTGTCATTTGAATTAGTTTTCTGTTGAGAGTCGTTAGCATTTAGGCAGATTACATTGAGTCGGTTTCCAACGCCCCAAACTTAATTGGCATGTGAGTATCAAAACATTTGATTCCGAAAGGTTCGGTGCTCACATTTGATCCAATCTCCGAATTTAAACTGAAATCTGATGTGAAAACATATTTATGTAAATTTATGTTCTTTATAATAAGTAGCAGTGAATTAATTTGTTTCTACAGCTATTAAATTTAAATATGTTGTTTTGTAATAAATCTTATGCATTTTCTTTACATTTTCAAGCCTTCGATATTTATTTAATAACTTGGACATAGAAATTAAGAGACAGAAAGGGTTATCTATACCATACTTTCTTAGGATTAATTTGTAAGTTGTTAGTAAAGTCTTGACGTACTTGCAACGCACAAAGCAAACTCCGAGAATCCGAACTACCTAAACTACCGAGAATCCGTCTTGAATTAGGATTTGATGCAATAAACAGGCATTCTAGTTAGTGATACGTGGATAGAAAATGGAGTATTGTTATTTGATTGAATTTACGTGGATAGAAAGACGGAGTATTCTTATTTGATTGAATTTACGTGGATAGAAAGATGGGAGTATTGTTTGATTGAATTTACGTGGATAGAAAGACGGAGTATTGTTGTTTGATTGAAATTACTTGATAGAAAGACGGAGTATTGTTGTTTGATTGAAATTACGTGGAAAGAAAGACGGAGTATTGTTTGATTGAATTTACGTGGATAAAAAGACGGAGTATTGTTACTTGATTGAATTTACGTGGATAGAAAGACGGAGCATTGTTATTTGATTGAAATTATGTGTATTTCCCATCACTCTTGAAAATTCTCGTTTAAGGGCAGTGGCGGTTTTTAATAATACATGGCCACTGGTGGTGAAATATTTTGAGGTCCCTCAGCCGTAAACTCTATTGTTGGCAAAAAAATAGATAAATTTAATTCAGTTTTAACTTTATCTTAATATTTATTTATTTTGTAATACCATTATGTATTGATAGGCAATTCTTAGTGCTTTTATTTATTTATTTTTATTTGTACAGATATTATGTCTTTATCAACCCATTTTATGTACTGTCATTTTTTTTTTTTATTGTTTCTAATCCACTGAAACTTATATTTTATTATGTACTTATAATTTAAAGCAACAGTCATTCAGTTCCTTAGCGATTTTCAAGAAAGTAGTTCAATATCATTTATTCTAACCCTGATAAATACGCTATAGTGTCCGAATAGGAAAAGAGAGATTGATGAGAAAGTATTCTGAACTTATAAATTTTAAGAAAAGAATGTGCAGACGTAACGTTTTGATTCCACAAGAATTTTACTTGATATTCTACTTTTTCATTTACACATTTAACGACGAACGAACACTTTTTCTTTCAAGAAAAGGTAAAAGGGGAAAATTCTGTGAATCATACCAAAGAGGAGACTTGAACAATTTACCTTCGGTTGAGCACTATGTTACTGATCTAAGCAGATTTTGTGGCGCCCTACTAAGCGACCACCTCCACCACCTGTGCGGAAATCTGCCACTTTATAAAGGAAAGTAAATCTTGTTCATCTGTGGATTTATGTGGTTATTTTATGATAAATCACCAGAAAAATGCTTCGTGAGATTTTATGTTTGATAGTTGCGAGTATTTGATCAATCTGCTTTGCGTAGGAAGTTTCTTGAATGTTGACTTTTCCTCTTACACATATCCCCTCTACTAAGTGAAGTTTCCCAGGGAAAAGCATTGCCTTGTCAGAAGATTCAATAAGTTCGTCATTTTTTTTAAGTCAGCCTTTGCGCTTCACTGAATCTGATTGGAAAACCTAAACTCGGTTCCGTGACCTCAGGGAAAGGAAGCGTACGAAAGCGAAACTCTGGTGCGCGTAGCAATCTGGGCTGTCATTTCATGCAAGAAAGTACTTCTCCTTTTTATTAAAAGGAAGCACAGGGATGTCTTGTTGAAATATTTTATTACTACTCGTTGTACCGGCAGCTTCGTCTGTGTTTATTTGGGTACTTTTCCATTATACCAGCACAAAATCTCGCCAAGCAGACTTTTTTGGCGACACCACACAGTCGCCATTTTGGTGCAAGTTACAAAATGGCCGCGATTTGCTTTAAAAATGTAGCGGCTGAAGGTTGTAAGCGGCGATATTCCGTTTGGCGTTGGTTGCATCATTATTAGCGACCTTTCGCTTGCGTCGGTATAGCGGGAAAGTACCTTTATTTGTTCTGTATATATGTAATACAAAAGCAACAAATAGAATTGTACATCATGCTGTTTTGAATTCTTACGATCAAATATTTTGGAATCCTAAATCTTAATTTGAATTGTAATTAGTTAAATAACGTTGGAGATTTCGGGGTAAAAGTGAAGTATAGTGTACCCTTTGCTGCACCAAGGTTGCCAATAAAGATGGCGGAAAAAATAAACAAACAGCCAACAAATTGCCATTTTATACAATAAAATTATGATCTTAACTGATACTTATTATAATTTTTATTTTAATCTGGGATTTATTTAATCAGTAACTGAGATTTTAATGTTAATTTTTAAAACCTTTTGGATCACTGTCGCTACTTATCTTAACCATTTTGAAGAAGCGAAAGTTTGAAGAAAATATATATTGATTCAATAAAAAAAAAAATAACTTGTGAAATAAATTCGTGTTCATTATGACTAGAAAATAGTAGTATTTGGAAGGAGAGCCTGTTATCTCCATTACCTAAAAAATCTTGAAAAGATAGCATAGCATAAAAAGGTTTAACATAATAATGTATTGCGGAGAGAAATAATTATATTTTAATAGTGGTTGTTAAAAACAACATTAAGTGTTCATTATAATTAAGCTAAAAAGTATATGAAATGAAAATTGGGACACTGAAAAGCGTAAGTGTTAAAATGCGGAACAAAATTTAGGCGAACGGTAAAAAAGGTTGCGACAATTATGTTTGACGAGGTTCGTAAAGAGTGCGCACATTTATAAGAGGATTTAGAAGTGCAGATATATTGCATCAAAATCTGTTGACATGTGAGTATTTGTAGTTGTATCTGTTAATTAAAATTAATATTGGAATGTAGTATTTGTAGTTGGCATGTTGTATTTGTTAATGGCGTATTAATATTGCATTTGTAGTTAGCATCAGAACTGCTTTTCAATTTATTTGTTAAGTCTTTGCCATTCGTCTCAGTTTAAACTTGAACATAATTTCAAACCATCCCATCAATTCACTTATTGATTTCATTTTTTTTTAATTGGTTCGTTTTGTAAATCTGAAATTCCATAATCGATGCACCCTGAGTGACTCCTCTTCTTCCCCTCCCCTCTCCCCCAACGAATACGCCTCTTGATTTCCTCCCCCCCCCGTCCTCACAGTCGGGGAAACTGGACACCTCTCTGTAATCAGCAAAGTAATGAAGGAGGGTGCACTGAGCGCATGCCGCTCAGATCAGGTGTCTGTCATGCGAGAGCGAATCCTGATCTTCCTCTGCCTCTTAATTCCGCCGAGCGTCGTTCAGAATTTGGAGGAAATGAAAATTGGCAGAACTCTCTTCGACTCTGGACGCCAAAATGATTGTGCGATCCCTAAATTGGCTGAAATAGAACTCGGGAGTTGGAGTCATTGATTTTTGGTTTTGGTTTATTTTACTCAGTAATATTGTATAACAAGTACCCGCACGGCGTTGCCCGTGGTATAGCATCCAAGAGGTAAAATTTGTCAGGTCGGTCTTGCCACTTGGTCATACCAAGCCAGAATGAGCGGAGCTCTTTCGAATGAAGGCAGAAGTGTGCGCCTTTCGTAGTCAAAGAGCACCGTTCAGGTGAAAGGACGACTTTGCTCGAACAACCGGTCGAACACATTCATCCATTCGCAAGTCAGGAATGAGATCCAAATCAGAGACCGACTCATCCCTGATGCAGTACCCCCAGAGGTTATGGGAACTTGGAGGACCTAATGAAAGTGCCCCAACTGTCATGAACCAGCACGGCGGTCTTTGGCCCGGATGAAAACAGTACTCACTACCTTTCAGTTACGAGACTGACGCTGTTACCAACCAGGCTATCGTGGCCGATTTTTGGTTGCGTTGCCCATAGTATAGCATCCAAGAAGAAAAATTTGCCTTTAAATTTAAGTCTAGCCTCCATCCGATATGGCGTGAGGAATTTAAACAACATGAAACAAACATAAAATATATTTGGAAATTATTAAAAATGTAATGTAACTTATAAAACTGTTGATTTCTATTTCATTACCTCTGAATAACTGGGAGTAAAAATAAATATGCAGTGATCCTTCTTTTTTAAAGATACTATTAGTGGTGGTGAAAAAAGATATAACGACCGAAATCCCTGATTATATAATTTGTGGAAAAGAGATGGCTGGGTAGGTAGTGTTTATTGTCACAAGATCCATTTGTGGCCAGTCATATGGTTTAAATCAAGACTACATTAATATGAACCCAACCAGTTATAAATAATAAATTATAATTTAATTAATACGAATTAAGGATTTTATAAATTATAAATTAATACGAATTAAGGAAATTGTAAGAAATATAAGAGGTGTAACAATCAGCTAATAAAGTTTTAAAATTTCTGAATCGCAGAAACAAATTAAAATTTCGAGTTAATGATACAACTCCATAATGAAGCACCAAAAGACATTAAAAGGTTGAAAAGCAGCTAGATGCAAGTAAAAAAGATTAATCTCCTTTTGGGGTGATATTTCTTACAATTTTTGGATTACAATTTTTCTAACAATTTTGGTCATATTGTTGAATCCGACTCATTTGATTGAGTATCTTTAGAGGGGAATCTTTTGAATACTTAAAGCATTGATTTCAAATATATATATATATATATATAATATTAATTATATAAACTCATTTTAATGGCATGAAATAATGTATCCTTACTATGTCATACATTGTGATCTGTTTAACAGCAGGTAAATAAATGTGTATTATTTGCTAAGTAAATCAACAACAAAGAGGACAAAATCCATCGGCCAGTCTGCTTTCCTGACTTGTTGATAGTTTTGGACACACTCCTCATATCCTTATCAATCTGAAGGTGCACAAATCCCTATCCATCCACCCTCCCCGCACTCGCTTGTTGCATTTGCTCCCTGTCACTGTTGCAACCCGAGACTGTCTTTACGGAAGGGGGCTTGTGCTAATGGTATGGGGGGGTATCCCTTCTCATCTCCGTTCCAAGTCATTAATGTCCCCAAAGACTGGGGGAAAGAGTGCATTTCTCTCCCCCCCAAAAAGGCTTCTCAAATGGCAACATCAAAGCTACGTTGATCGATCCCAGTGCGATAAGAGAAAGAGTGTGCTGTAAGATGATTGCTTTTGCATTATTCTGTCTTGTTTATTAGAACTTAATTCCATTACCACATCTGCCGTGTTTATCGGATTTTCAGTTTTTGTAAAAATTTTGTGGCTCAGACGCGTCGTGTCCTCAGCATTTGGCGATGGTGAACTTGATAAATAAAGGATTAACTGCTTTTCCCGTGGGAAGTTTTCTTGCATTTGCAACTAGCTGATTCTGTTTTCAGTCCCTTTTGTTTCAAAACAGGATAATCTGAAATTTGTAATTTTTCTCTGCTTATTGAAGAGTGAATTCTACTGTAGAAGCTATATGGAGATTTTATCTCTGTCTGGTGTTCATGCTTCAGCACTTTCTCTTGTGTTCTTTGTAATTTGTTGTATGTTTAATCAAAATTAATCGTACTTTAAAATATATCCTTTTTTACTTTTTTAGAGGAAAAAAAATGAGAAAAATAATAGTTTTCGATATTAAGAATTTCAAAAATAGAAAATAAGTTTCTTTTTGTGTTCTTTTTGCACTTGAAAAAGTAATTCGATGCATAATTATTCACTTAATATAAAGACTTGTTTGTTACTTTCTCCGGAAAATAAATACATAAAACGTCAAAAATTTGATTATCAATTTGATTTACCTATATTATAATCTAACATTTACAAAGGCTTGTTATTTCAATTGATTTTATTTTCCAATATTATATTAACAAAAGCTTGTTATTGAGTTGATTATCAATTTGATATGCCCATATTATAAGATAGCTCTTACATATCTTGTTATTTCAAATGA
>JAPMOQ010007146.1:705008-769344 GCA_026543055.1 Argiope trifasciata | reverse complement strand
CTCTTACATATCTTGTTATTTCAAATGATTTGATTTGCCCATATTATTAGCTAACATTTACATAAGCTTGTTATTGAGTTAATTATCAATTTGATTTGCTCAAATTATAAGCTAACATTAAGTTATGGCATCTAAATTATTCCAAGGTTGATTTTATGATTGCGGCGACTTTTTTCCTGGGGGAGGGGGGGGTTGAGCTGTTTGACATGGCGCTTTCTTCAGAGCGCGTGTGTGCAACAAGTTAGTTGTTTCCCTTCCATTGGCCCTTCCCAATCGAACGCAGCCCATGCAATATTCAGAAGTTGTTAGGCGAACGTGACGCTGGATAAGAAAGCGCGGATCGATGCAGCTGTAGGCGAAATCCAGCGGCGAGCAAAAGGATCGATGTCCATGAATGAGTAAAACCTAAATAAGTGCGTCTCCTTACAGCGGCCGGATGGATCTTGCAAGCGTCCGGCTCTCCGCCCGGATAATGAAAATTCATCACATTCGCGAAGACTCCGGCAAAAGACGTGCAAAAGAGCTCTTCTCAAATATTTAAATATCTTAGTGGCAACAGTGGCGCTTTTCCTGCTGGAATAACTCATGACACAAGAGCAAACTCTATGGTCCGTGCACGTGAGAGCAATTAATTATATAGCATAAATAATTGGCGAGTTTCTTCTTGATTGCTCTTAATATAATGACCAACTCTCACTTGCATGAAAGTAAAAAAAAATGTAACCGTAAACAAAACTAGTTATCATTGGGCGCCAAAAACTATTCCTGCTAGGGAAAAACAAAACTCTTAAAGAAAGAAGCTGAATTTACTTAAATCTTTTTAATGAAACATTAAAGGACATAACACACAAAATACAATTCACGGACTTACGATTAATACTAACATTTTGGGGAAAGTATAATTATAGGGGGAAAACATCATGTTTACTCTATGACTCCAGAACACAGGCTGTAGTTTTTGTGAAGTGACCACTAGGTGGCGAGCTTGAAAAGTTGTCCGGTTGCAAAAATATATATTATAGGATTTGTTTTTATCTCGATTTCCTGCTATATGCACTCTATTTTACCCATTTTATTGATCTAAATGGAACACCTTAAC
The DNA here is from genome assembly GCA_026543055.1 of Argiope trifasciata. Lineage (NCBI taxonomy): Eukaryota > Metazoa > Arthropoda > Arachnida > Araneae > Araneidae > Argiope > Argiope trifasciata. Next base: position 768,245 of record JAPMOQ010007146.1, on the reverse strand, counting down.
AGTTGGGCCTATACTGGAGACAAAGCAAGTTTGTCTATTCTTCAGAAGCTGATTTCACTCCAAAACAATATTCATTGGCTTGACTTGGTAACGAAATAGCAGACTGGCTTGCAAAGAAAGGACCGTCTTTTGCTGATGTTACTGGGAGAAACCACCCCTCAGTGTACAGAATGCCGCCAATTGTCAGTTCAACACATTCTGTTACCCACAATTTATTTCCCAACGTATCCATTGTTTTCAGTCTCCTTCTATCATTTGAAAAGACATCCTTCACAAAATGAATCATCCTCACATTTTTACTTTCCATCTGGTCTGATTAAAAATGGTTAAATTTTTAAGATTTTCGTACTGTTTTTTAGCGTATGCATAAACAGTGACAAGTCATGACAAATGATAAGATTTTACATCAGAGTTTATAAAACAAAATTTTAATTCATACCATACATTTGACGCAGCATAATCAAGAATGGTTTTTATGCCACAAAAATCCACTAAATCAAATCAAACCGTCTTCTGCTCAGCTCACATGCTCAGAACTCTTCTCTCATTCGAAATCCCTAAATAGGAGGAATTGGAGGGTGCCTTCTACTCATGATTGGTACAGGGCCAATAAGCCAGGCCAGTCCTTAAATCTTCTTGGTGATAGAAAGAGCAACTCCTGCCTTTCGGGCCTTGCCAGTGACCACCTTAAAGGTGGGTTCAGACGAGGCTTATTATTGTCCGCAATAGAAGATCCCGCCTACTTTTGTAAAATCACGTGACCGCAACGGGACAATGGCAAATGATAGTCCCGTCGGGACAAACATTGTCCGCGTTGTCTCAAGTGTTCACACGGGGATAATGTCGGGACAATAGCAGAGAGACAATGTTTGCGGACAATAAAAAGCCTCGTGTGAACCCACCTTAAGGGCCGGTTACTCGACGGGAGAAGCTTCAAACGAGCCACGCGATCCCTCTTCAGTCCCCTCTTGCGGTTTCCTGCTGCCCTTAGATGTTTGAACATTTTACCAACAAATTGTAGGTAGAATCGACCGGCATCAAAGAAAACCAGAAAAGGGTCGAAAGGGGAGAGCGTGACTCGTCTGAAGGATGGACGCGCCGTAAGAACGGCCCTTTAAATGTCTTTTCTTTTCTCTTGGTAAAAAATCTTATCCTCTTTGCCCGAAATGCCGCCTAAGTTAGGCCTCTGCCGAACACATTCTAGACTGTTTATTACTTCTCTGGGGAGAAATGTATTCTTCTCCCTTCCTTGTTTATGACACTTTTTGTCAATGGTTTTTTGGATTTGGTCTAACTAAGCCAGGCCAGGGAGATTAGCAACAACAACCTATTTTATACGGAGTTCTCTGTATTCATGGTCTAAACTTTAGTTGTAGGTAAATCACATATAAAGAAGCATTTTTTGTGTAGAAATAGGTTGTCGGAAGTGAAAAGTATAGATGGAACAAAAAAAGTGTTAAGTGTAAAGCAAGGTGGGAAAATGTAGTGTCTACCAGACTTTCAATAACTGTGATAAAAATTTCCTTTTAAAGCTTTCAGTCTATTGTTCATGGGACACATCTTCAAAAGAGTATACACTAATTATTCGCTTGGCGTGCATTGGTGTGGTAGATTTCTTTTTCATGTACCAAAAAATTTAGCTGAAAGGATCTTTTTAGGGGCTGCATTGCCCTCCAATTTTATTCACTGCCTTGTGAAGTTTTATTATTTTTTTTCCTGTTTCTGTGATTTAATTAAAATCATTCAATTGATCACCGTTTGCTGATTTTACTCCATTTTCTTTTCGTAGGTGACGATGGTCAAGGTACAGGAATGCCACATGTTTAAAACATGCATGGACTGCTTAGGCGCCAACGATCCTTATTGTGGATGGTGTTCCCTAGAAAACAAGTAAGTTAACTCTGTGCCTGTTTATTACTTTTTGTACCAAAATGATTTTGTGTACGCGTGTTTGCGTGTTTCTTTTTTTAAATTTGAGAGTTGAAATTAATTAGCGCACATGTTTCCAACTGATCTTGTAATTCTTTTCCATAGATGCAGCCTCCGAGGAGCATGCGCAGAAGCTGCCCAAGATCCCCTCTATTGGTTGTCTTACAAAAGTGGTCGGTGTACAACGATAACAGAAGTTCATCCTCCCCAGATACAACGCACAACGGCACGGATTGTAAGTTTCGATGTTTTTATATACTCAGATTGCTTATCCTTTCCTCCATTTATGAATAATTATTCTCAGAGATCTGTATACGAAATATAAAGGAAATACTATCATTGTCAAAAGATTTGAACTCGTCCTATTTATCTGACCACAGTTCAATTCTATGAAGTCCGTCCCGAAATAACCCTAATGTTGCTTTAAAAAACACGACCTTAATGTAACTAAACTGAGCTTAAATATGAGTAATTTTATATCCGATTCGCTATTTCTTCCATTATAGATAAAGGTATAAATATTTAATGAACATTTCTGCTTTCAGCTGAATTTAGTCATTGACAATTTGCCGGCTCTGGAAGGTCAGTTCTTCTGTGCCTTCTCTGCTCTTGGCAAAGTCCTGGTCATGAATGCTACCCGCTCCGCCAATGGAGTGAACTGCGCCACGCCCCATACGGACTCTCTGCCACCGATACCTCCAGGAGAACGTAAGTTGTTCATTTTTACGATATTTTGATTCATTAAGGTGCTCGGAATTGTTGTCCAACCCTTATGATTAAATTAATAAGTACTTTTTCGTTAGCCGGGCTCAGCGATAAATTGCCAAATAATGTAGAATTCCGCCAAATTTCTTAGAATCATACTGACCTACTGTCACGAGAAAAGCCCTAATAACCCTAAAAGTAAAAGCGAGACAACTTGGAAACGAGATATTCTGTTACATTTCGGAGATGAAGGAGAAAGATGTATTTCACTTGGCGCCAAAAGAATCGGTTAGGAACTGAATATCATTGGCATTAGCACAAGCGAAATGAATTTCTCGCCAAATGAAGAAGGATTAGTTAGCCAAATGTCGTGGTTTGTTTTAATGCCTACTTCCCTCTTTACTTAAACTCGTCTACTTATGACAACCATGTTCAGGGTTTTTCTCGTGACGGTAGGTCAGTAAGTGGAATGCCATTCGCTTCGCTTGACGACATGGCTCGTGTTTGGTTCAGATTGGCGATATTGACGCCCGGGTAACGGAAAAGTACCTATTATATATTTATATGCGTGCCTATGTTCTAAGGTAGAACTTTATAATCGTCTTTTCACTTCCCGATGCACTGGGCTAGTACATTTTTATTTAGTATTATACTAGAAATTTGTAGTATTATATATTTATATATCATTAAATTTTATTTAATTTTGATTTAATACGTGAAATGCCAAATAGTAAGGAAATTGCTAAAAATTGATTACAAGCTCCCATAATAATTATGGTAATGTATTTAAGTTAGTTAAAAAAATTGTAAAGAATTAAGAAAATAATAAAGTTTATTAGATGTGCATTTTCCTTAGTGTACAAAAAGGCAGAAAGTAATATTTTTATCAAAATTTTGGAAATCGTATCATAAATGCGTGAGGCACTGAAAATAGTACAAAGATCTTATTTTAAAATTTGTACATGTATATTTAAATTGGAGCCTCATAATTTGATTTTTGCTAAGACTTATTACATACTATCATTATTTGTAGTAGTGTTTGTGAGGATATCTTAATAAATTGAAATTCCTGAAAGGATAACTTTTCCCCCCATCTGGTTAATCATTGACAAATGTGTTCTTTAACTATCAACAATCATAAAAACTCACTGTAAAAAACAGCTAACAAAAATCCTATCGTCATATTTTACATTATTCCATTGGTAATATTCTTGAACTTCTTTTTTTTTTTTCTTTCTTTTTTTCCTATTTTTGGGTTATTAGTTAGAAAACTAAATTTCATAGGCTTATGGTACTTAAATTGTAGTAAAAGTAACTAGTAATGAATCCATAAACATTAGAAAGTTTAGTAAAATTAGATCTAGCAAATGCAACTTAAATTCAAAAATATATGTTCAAATATTTTAGATTTTAACAAAAAATGTTTATTTCTTATCTTTAAAATTTACCTAAAGAAATGGAAGAAACAATGTGATATGATGTGCTGTATTTTGCATTTTAAGCAACTCTTATTAGATTGCATTATTCATAAAATTAAAACATTATTAATTTCAAATTAGATTTTTTAAAAATTTTAGGTTATGATTGTATGTATTTTTCCAAGAAATTATAAACTTCTTACATTTTAGAATAAATTTGTACATGGATAAAATATAAAAAAATTAACCAAAATATTAAATTATATATTTGTGTAACATTCATCTTTGAGCAAAAGAAAGGCATCCATTGTTTTTCAGATCTTTAAAAAGTATTAAATAAAATATGTGACCAGTTTTTTTATTCATAATATGGGTTCAGTATAATAAGCGTATAACTTCTACAAGATTGACAAATTCGTCATTTTTACAGATCATTTTACTGCCAAACTTTCTGTGAGGATGAAAGTAGGACCTGATTTTGTAGCCACCAATTTTACTTTTTATGACTGCAGCACATATACTTCGTAAGTAAATTCTCTTAATAAGAAAGTGCTGATATTTTCAAATCTGTTATTTAAAGAGCTAGTTTTAATTGAACATTTTTACTTATCTTTGAGTCATTCTTTTTTTTCTACAGATGCACACAGTGTGTGTCAAGTGATTTCCCTTGTGATTGGTGTGTAACTGGCCATCGCTGCACTCATGACACTGGTGAAAATTGCAGAAATGATGTACTCGTTACTGGTGTGGCTGTAAGTATTCATATTGGGTTGAAAGTTGTGTGGCACAAATTGAAAAAACTAAGAATAATTTCTATGTGTCATATCAAATTACATATGTATATTATTAGACAAAATGAAACGATTCTGAAATACTCTTATCTGGTTTCTCAAAGATCTTTTGCTGATTTTTCAAAAATTCATTATTTGTTTGTTAGTAGTTGATTATATGAAAGACTGGAATTTACACAATAAATTTTGTGCAATTTTTAAAGTTTCGATAAGGAATCCAAAATCCTAAAGTAAGTTATATTTTAGCTCCATAGTCGCATCTTAATTTATTGTATATGCATTATAATTCTCTATTTGCAGTTAAAAAAATATTAGAAGAGCCTTCAGAAAAATCCATTATTAAAAGATGTGATTTAGTTATAGTTAGAAAAAGCATGTTTGTAATTATTAATGGTTACAAACAATTGTTTATTAAATTTTTCTGCATAATTTTAAACCATATTATAACCAATATCGCCCCCCCCTTTTTTTAAAAAAAAAATCAAATGAAACTGAATTATATATTTTTATTGAAAGCAAGCCTTCTGTTATATTTTCCAGCATTATTTACATTTGATGCAAATTTTCATTATCAGCAGTTCTGCTGAAAAAAATGGTTGTCCAAACAGGTTACAGCTTTACCACTATTAATAAAAGAAACATTTAGGGATATGGTGGGAAATACAGAAATGATTATTGAGACTGTTTCTATATTTTTCATCTTAATGATACTATTTTTAAATGAATAATTTTTTTTTCTTCTCTAATAACTATCATAGAATTATAATTTATATTTTCTATATTTATCATGTTATCTTCTACAGAGTGTTGGTCCGAGTATTCGCTCTGGTCCAGGATTTTGTCCAAGAATCAACAAAACTGCAAACGGATCGACAGAAATTCTTGTGGCATCAGGCATCAGCAAGAGGATATCTGTCAAAGTAGACAATATACAGGTGTGTATTTACGTCACTTAACTATATTAAAGTATTACAATGGGCAGCCGTTGCCTGGTTGGTAGAGCATCCATCTCATAACCGAAAGGTAGTGAGTTCTGACCTCGTCTCAGCCAAAGACCACCATGTTGTCTAATGACTGTTAGGTCATGCTAAATAGGTCATGACTGTAAAGTCCACTAAGTTCCCATAATCTCTGGGGGTACTGTCTCTGGTTTGGATCTAAATTCTGACTTGCGGATAGAGGAATGAGTTCTACCCCCCCCCCCCCCCAAAAAAAAGGGTTGTGTGTTCGAGCAAAGTTGTCCTTTCACCTCAACGGTGCTCATTCACAAAGAAAGGCGCACACCTCTGCCTTCATTTGAAAGCGCTCCGCTCATTCAATCTTGGTATGATCAAGTGGCATTAGACCCACCTGCCACCACCCACCAAAATATTACTGACAGGGCCTGACTAAGGCAGGAGCATGGGGAGTAGGTGCCCCAGGCCCCCAATTAGAGGGAGCCACCAAATTGAAAAATACCATAGACAAGTTCTATGCATGATCCTTCTTTACTACATGGTTAGCATGAAGTATCCAATTAGGCCAAGTCGGGCCCCGATAACTAATGCAATATATAGAGCATCCATTCATATCTGTGTCTGATATGAATATGCTCTGATATGCTGCATTTGTATGCAAGTGTAGAATGTGACAGTAAATAGATATTATACTGTAGAGTCTTGAAAGAAATTGGGAATTTAAAAAAGCCATCATTTTGTTCATTGTTAATTTGAGTGTTAGAGAGGAAATTTAAATGTTCGATATTTTTAGAGCTCTGGCCATAACTATGTGAGAGAAATGTAGTGCAATTAAGATATAATTTAATATGGTTAGAAGTAATTTTATAAATATTGTTTAAATGAAATATTACACACAAACATATGTGCACGCACACACACTTATATAAATTCACCATGGTATATAAAGATATCTTAAATCAAAAAGCCATTGTGCAATGTTATGTTAACAAGATAAAGTAAATCATATTTAATTTTGCTCTTATTTTGGTGCTTTGGTTTTATATGCTTATGCAATATTGTAATGCTCAATGAAAACATCAATTAGTGAAACAATAGCACATAATCTTCCTTATTCTTTATAATATTGCGAAAAGAAATCTGCCCAATAGTTTGGGTGTCTATAACTTGCAAAAATTTCAGCGCATCCATTTTATTTTTATAGATCTTAAATAGATAGTAACAGAGGGAAGGGAGTAAATACAGTAACACTTTTTAAGTGTTAAGTATTTTTATGAGAATGATACTTGCAGGCACAGATAATTTAATATTGAATTATGGATAGAGATTTTTTTTATACTCTTGTTAATACTTCTTAGTAAATGTATTTCCTTTTTCCTCTACAGCAGCATATTGCAAGGATGAGGTTTCTATGTCAGTTCAACATTGAAGGCCGTGTGAAGCAAGTGAACGCTCAGCTGATAGGAGAGATCATGTACTGTGAAGAAATGGTGGTAAGTAAAACTTTTTTGTGTACTTATAAAGTAAATTTTCCCTTCCCACTTGTTTTTACATCGGTAGCATTTTTTTTTAATGATGTTATGGCAATGATTTTATCATTACCTCAAGATATTAAGATTATTAAAATGATTTTGGTTACTTTTTCAAAAAATTGCATCTGGAAAAACAGTAAAACTAGGCAGTATATTCCTTTATATATTCCTATATATATAATACAACTAGGCAGTAAATTCCTTTGACAAATGTTTAGTGTAAAATTCTAAACATAAATTCATTTTCATGAGGGATAATAACAATATATACCTATGTAATAGTTGTACATTCTGAGTTTCTTCTAAAGAGAATTCTTGTCATTTTGCTAATCCTGTTTCTCTCTAATTACATCTTTGGTTAAATTAAGGTAGCTGAACCTCTCAATCTTCAGTTCTGTAAACCTGTTTTTTATTAGTTTATTCATTATGCCGTATATTTTAATACGATTTTATTTATATTAAAAAGCAGTAAAAACATTAATGATTAAAACTTTGGCATTTTTTCTCTTCTTTTATTAAACACTCTAATTAGAAGCTAGTATTAAAAAATATTTGTGATTAATGACAGTAAAATGAAAATTGTATATTAATAAAATTAATTTCTTAATTTAGTATTCATTTTTCTTTTAATGTCACCTTCAACTTGAAATAAAAATGTGGAAAAAGTATTAAAATTTATGCAAGATTAATCAGCTGAACTTTTTAAAAGTATCTTTATGATAATATAAATATTGTGGATGTTATTTTCAGACAGTGTGAAATCTAATTAAAATTTATTTACTTTGCAGTTTTCATACAGTACTCAGGCACCTAACATCACCGCTGCTTTTGCAGTTATATGGGACGTCAACAAGCCGTTTGATAATCCGGAAAATATACACGGTATGAATCTAAAACTATTGAACTTTCTGAATTATTTTTTTCACTCTCCATTTCTATATGCTTATTTTAATTTCTTTGTAGTGCTTATATTCCGATGTTCGGGCATGGCCCAAAGCTGTGGCATCTGTTTGGAACTCCCTGAAAAATACAAATGCGGTTGGTGTCAAGACACAGACAACTCCTGTCAAGTGTATGAACACTGTAACCGTCTACCAACATTATGGTTGGACAGAAAGCAAACCTGTCCTAATCCACAAATACTTTCGGTATGTAAATTTTGATTATATGTCTAAATATTTCATTATTTTGTTTTTCATATTGTATTTGATTATTATATTATATCCATCATATGTGAGAAAAATAATATTCATTTTCAGAAATCTTCTAAATTTCTTATTTAATTTGCTCTCATAGATATAAATTATCTTCAGTAGCATGGAAACTTAAAAAGAGAATGATTTTGAAGCAATATGCAGAACATGTTGTCTTAATATATAATTCATAAAAATATTCTGATAACTCGTTTATGATTGCATTTCATTGCTTTGTTTAAAAGGTGAGATAAATCCAACCACTGAGGAACATTTTAGAATGCATTTTGAATTCTCATTAATAAATAAATAGAAAGAAAGAAACAAAAACAATAGTGAATGTTGTATTTGTAAATATACAATTAAAATAGATTAAGAGCCATAAAAAAGTTTTTTTTAAATTAAGAATTTAATGAAATACTAATCCACAATGCATTATCTAAAGAAAAAAAAAGCAATGATGTGTTAATGTGAAGGAAATTCTGTTTATCTAATATAATACATTTAGTGGATGTTTTACTGAAGATATTTCTTTAAAAAAATGTGTAGTAGTGTAGTCTATAAAAAGTAATAGAGTAATTTTTAAATAATTAGATCTGGAATTTAAAATCATTCTTTACAGCATTTCTTATAATTTATCATTTTCTAGAAAATAATAAAGTAGATAACATTGAATTTTTTTCTTTATTTTATGTGCAAAGCTACAATAACTTTTATATAAAAACTGTTTTTATTTTATAGTTTTCTCCCAAGTCTGGTCCATGGGAAGGTGGTACAAATATTACAATTAAAGGTATCAACTTGGGTCGAGTGTTTCAAGATATTGCCAATAATGTTCGAGTAATACATGAAGACCGTAAGGTTATTGCCGAGTGTGTACCACATGAAGAGCTCTATGTCAAGACAACACAGTAAGATTTTTGCATCTTGTATTAAAGTGAATTCAGTGTATGAAAAAACAGTTTTTAATATCATGCTTTTCTTTACTACAGATTATCTTCTGCTTAAATTATTGATTGAAAGCCATTTGTTAAAATATCTGCTTTTAATTAAGAATAATTCTGAAATAATAATTTGTAACCTTAATTCAATGTTATATTTTTATTTATTTATCACTATACAAGATATACTGTCTTTTTTATAATGGATTTTGTTAGTATTATTCTTAAAATATTATTTAGAGTATTGCTTTATTATGCTCATCTGTTCTAACAGTAACAAAGAAGATTCAGGGAGCTCAAATTTTTCTGTGCTCCTGTTATATTTCTCCATAAACATTTTTGAATAAATGATCTCTCATCACTTTTTTATAGGATTGTGTGCCATGTTGAGAAGCCACCCAATTTGACTACAGGTTTGATTAGTGGACCTATGACAGGTTTTATAGAAGTAAAAGTTCAAAATGATTATACTGCTAGATCAAGAGAACAATATTCTTTTGTTGTAAGTAAAATGTTTAATTCATCTTACTTAGCTCATCATACTTATTTCTTTTCAATGTTCAGATTGAGTTTGTGGAAACTATTGAAATTAATATTATTTGCCTAATTTGCTGTATAATTCAATTTGGAACTTCTAATGCATCATTCTGGTTCTTGTGTGAAATGCGTTGCTGTGAGATTTTGATGTTTTAAAACCAGGACCTCCCTTTTTATAAAGCTTTTAACAAGATAATCCTATAATAAGCATAGTAAAAAAAATTAATATTTTTTTACGTAATTTTCCAAAATTAGTTTTTGTAGTTAGCCTATTATTTCAAAATACGATGAAAAATGTTGAATTAATATTTTTATACTGCATTGTTGATGAAAATATTAGATCTTGTTCTGATATTTATATTTAATAAGATATATTTGCCATACTAATAGTGTGAAACTATGATATATTCTTCTATGAGGTACTACCCTGAAAAAGACTCCCAAATTGATCTAAAACAGTGATCTTCCTAATTCAGTTTCAATACCTAAAGAGTTAAATTTTATAAACTAATAAATTCGTTTAGGTATCATTATTTCGAGGTTATTTTATTAGTATTAAGATTGAATAAATGTATGAAAATTTTGAATTGATAAGAATATGCTCTCCCCCCTCCCAGTATAACATTTAAGAATCTTTCCGTTAAGCAGGCGCAGCAAGAAAGTGCCAAATAATGTAGAATTCCCCCTATTTTGTCCTTCGTTTCGCATGGCGGCTTGTCTGGCGTTTGGTTGGCATTGGCGACACTTGCGCTCGAAAAACGGAAAAGTACCAACATTTATTGATCCAGCATAAAATTAATCAACATATAAGTATTTTTCTCATTTCAAATCTCAAATACAATCTGAAATATATGCCTTTCTCAAAGAACTTAATTGTGGAACAAAAGTTAATTTCTAAAATGGTTGCCTTGTATATAATAATGGATTATAACTGAAGATTGGATAGTGTTATATAATTTTTAAAGATTCTACTTTTTAGCATTTCAACCAAAAAAAATTAACATTTTTTAATTTTTAAATATTGTTTTTCACTTTTTTTCAGAATCCAAGAATCACATCCATAAAACCCAGTAAAGGACCAAAATCTGGTGGAACTATTTTGGAAATTTGGGGTCTTCATATGGATGCTGGAAGTCGAGCTGAAGCATTTGTAGGCGCATTGCCATGCAATGTTACTAGGTAAGTCCACAAAGAAATTACTTGTTTGGATTCTATGAATTTTTTATATTTTATTTGACAAATATTGTTTCTTTTGTAAAAGAAAGTTTATAGTTAAGTTGCAGAAGTAGAATTTTTCTTTATTTGGTACTATTTTAATTTTCTATGGCTTACAAAATAATTCTCTCTTTTCATTTTTTATACATAATTACTGAATAAGTGATATTTGGATATTTCATAACTGAGAGGTAATTCAAAATTTGACATAGGAAATGCCTTTTAATGTGTGATGTTCGCACATTAAATCCTCAAAGGATCCATCATTCTTTTATCAATACAGTGCTGGAATTCATAATCCTAATAAGATAACATAAGACTATTTACCATCTCAGTGATAATCTTTATTACACTTAGCTAACATTTAATGGCAAAGTTGGTCTGAAAATTGCATTTTGTCTAATGTGATAGAAAGTATTAATATAATATTATTTTAAATTTTTTAAAAACTTTATTTGTTAAAGTTATTAATATCTATGATATTGCATCTTAATCAGCATCAGTATATTCTGAAATAAAAATGTGTGTGTATGTTTTTAAATTATTATTTGCAGATATTTTTTATAATGTTATCTGGATTTATTTCTGAAGAATTTTCATTTTCGGTAGTATTTCCAGGTTTGGACTCTTTAAAAATTTTGTATGCTTCACATGTGAGGCTCTCATGGAATTCAACATCTTGTTAAACTCATGATCAGTGTGCTTTCCCCCCACCCTCATCAATATTATTCGGACAGTGCCCTTTTGGAGAACATAATGGTTTTTCAAAAAAAAAAAAAAAAAATCTTTTGTTTGTGTGTTTATGATATATTTTTATTATTTATTTTATCTTTGAAAGACTTATGTTTTGAATGAATTCTATAAATTATGTTTTGTCATTAAAATTTGCTATATTTTTTGAAAGAAAAATATTGTTTTAATTTAGAAATCTTTTAAAAGCTATAATTTATGATCAAATTTTAGTTTTCATTTTATAGTTGAAACATTCTAGAAGTATTAAAAAGATTTATAAGTATGATACATTTGTCAAGTGTGACTTCTTTTTCAATCATTAACCTGTGGCATTTGATATTGGATTTTTAATTTATCAAGATTATATGTTTGGATAAATTTTCAGAAATTTTCGAGGAAGGCGTATTGCGTTCTTAAGTCTAAAAAAAGTGTTATAAAATATTATATCTGTATGTTTCTAGGTTTTAAAAAATCTTAATTCTGATTTATTAACTTATATATTCTTTTCTTCTTTAAAGCCGTGATGCAAACAAGGCAGTTTGCATTACTTCTGCTTCCAAAGAGACAGTACCTCAAACAGTGCGGATCAAATTTGATAATGGTTTAAGAGTTTTTGAAGATTACAAATTCTTATATGTTGAAGATCCTTCAATCACTTATGTTGAATCTGGCTCTACTGGACAAAGGGGTATTCCTAAAGGCATTCCAAGGTAAAATATTGAAATTCTTAGCAACTATTTTCACTCCTTATGCTGTATAGTTTGACGATTGAAATCGCCAAATAGGTGGACTTTTTTGCCAATTTTTGGTTACCATGACAAAAAAGAAGAAAAAAAAATTTTGATTTAAAATCAATTTTTTTTTCTTTTATATAAAAATATAAATTATTGAGATATTAAATTTTGAGATATATAAGTAATTTATCACTTGCATCTAGCTAAATGAAGAATTCTCAATCTTTTTTGAGAATGCACATCCAAGTATAAGCAGACCTCGGTAATTTAAGAAAAGGTCTTCATTTTGGGAATTAGACAAGACTGTGTATTGTTTTTAAGAATGTTTTATGTTTATGAATTACTATTTTTTTTTTACTTACTTTACTTTTTTGAAAATTTTTTTCTTTTAAATTATTACAGAATTACAATTTTTGAATAATTCTACATGATGCTGAAGCACTTTATATAATTTTGAATTCATTGTAACATGTTGAAAATGACCATTCCATTTTTTTTTTTTTTTAGTGGTGGAATTACTATAAGTGTTAAAGGAACCAATTTAAATGCTGTGCAGTATCCTTACATGTATACAATAGTTGAAGGAGAAGAGTATAATAGTGTAAGTTATTAGTTTGTAATTTTTTTGCAGTTTAGTATTATACTTGAAACACTCATTAAAAATATGTATCATAAATTGCTTTTTCCTTTCTTCAGAGCTGCATTGTGGAATCTCAAACTGAAATGAAGTGCAAAAGTCCCAGAGTTCCTGCAGAAAAACTTGATTTCTCAGGTGATGATATGGATGCTCATCCCATTGAGTTAGAGTATGGATTCAAAATGGATTATGTGGCTCAAGTACAGAATCTCAGTTCTAATCCGAGATATTCCAAATTTATGATGTATCCAGATCCTATTTACTATCCATTTTCTGAAAAGAATGGAATCAAATACTACAAAAGTGATTACCTCACTATAAATGTAAGAAACATTTTAAGTTTTTTTGCTAGTTTTTATTCATTGTCTCCTTACTTGCATATTTTTAAATCAGTAAAATTATTTTTAATAATATTCTCAAAATTACCTTTGCTTTATTCCATGTGCATGTTTTTAAACTTTTGTATTTCCTTGTAAAATTATATATTTGTTAATGCATTAAAGCTTTGGGAGTGGGATATTTCTGCTCTCTTTCCTATTCCTCTCTCTCTTTGTACTAAATAATTTTGAAGTTGAGAATATCCACATCTTAGTTCATTCAGAAAATTTATCTCCTGAAGAGAAAAATGAATACATCTTGATTTCCACAGTGACTGCTTTTAAAACAACGCCAAGAGTAACAATAAGCTAATGGAATGAAAAGCATGCACGGTTGCTAGTTTTTTTACATGATTTGGCGGTTTATTGCTATCACGGCAGAAATTAAGTTTTACTGAAAAGGGCTTAAATGGTTTATAATAGAAATACGTTTGAAAGCATTCCTGTTATTAAATATCTATCAGATTTTGACATTCTGTTTTTAACTCAAAATTATTTAATAAGCTCCAAATTTATATTATATTCAACTTTTATATATATTTTTTCACAATAATAATGAGTGAATGTAGATTAGTTACATGTATTTGTTAAGTGTGCTAATTTACTATATTTTGTAAAATTTAATATTTATAATTTGTGCATTTTTTAAGTACCCATAAACATATGTGCCTTTTTTTACATATATAGTTTTTTTAAAAAAATTCTTCCATAGCATTGCTATAATCCTTGTTCACCTTGGAGTAGGAAAAGAAAAATATTACCACTTAGTCATCTTATGTTGAAAGCATTTCTTTGAAAAATTCATACAGTTCAGTTTTTTCTAATAACATCAATTTATTTTTAAAAAATTTTTTTACTTCACTTCCAGGGAATGAATTTAGATAGAGCTTCACAGGAAACCGATGTCGTTGTTCGCATTGGGACGAGTTACTGCAATGTGACTTCACTCTCTCGTTCTCAGTTGACCTGCCGTCCTCCCACCACCCAACCTGCAGCCAGAGATGCCAATGGGAAACCAGATGCTAGCAAGATTCCTGAAGTGGTGGTATGTTTTATTATATTAGTTTCATTTCACTATGGTTGAGCTATCCTAAAGTATCTATCAATGGTACCCAGGTTTTATAATATTGTTTTCTACAATATATTCCCTATGCATTATATAAGCCTACATTATTTAACAAATTACATCCATGGTTGTATTTAAGCCAAAATGCGTAGTAATGAGTCAGTTTTGTCCATTATTTGTGATATTTTGCCTACGAGTTAAGATGTGTCATTTGCACTATGTAGGTATTATTATCTTTCAATGTAATTACAAAATAATTCTTGTGTCAAATATGAAAAAGCATAATAATCTTGAATATAGTGTTAGTGATGATTTTAGTTGCTTGGAAAAACATAAAAATGTATTAAGACATTTATCATATAAAGATTCAGATAATGACATAAAAATGTAACTAGTACATCAATAAGTAAAATGCCTGGAATCGGGTTCTTGCCAAAATTGCATGATGAATGAAATGCACAACTTTGCAACTTGCATAATGAATGAAATGTATTGAAATTGAACTGCATTGTCTTTTATGATTCTTACGTTTTTTCTTATTAATCACTAATTTTCTTATCATTTCTAATTTATATCTCTATCTGTATTAATTAAGTAATAAGTATTTTCTTCAGTATTACGTTACTACATTATCATATAATTATTCAAAATAACATCATGAGTGCTTTCTGGCAGAATTTTCTTTCGATTTTTTTTTTATTAATATTAGTTTTTATCAATATTTTTATTTTCTTGTTTAAAAAGTATATAAAAGGGACAGTATTTTAATTTTAACTCACTGAACTATTGACTTCCAAATTTTTAAGTATCTTAACATTTTCATCTCTACTGGCCGACGAAAAACAATTATTTGAATCTTTCTTAATGTTGCCCAAATTTAAAAGGTTAAAGGTGAATGTTGAGGGACAAAACCCTCCTCTGATTTATAAAGATAATTGCAACAAAAAGTAGATCAGTAAACAATATTTATTAATTTTCAAACAGATCTCTGTTTTAACTTACTTCTTGTCTTGTATGCAGGTTGAAGTGGGTGATCATTTGAAATTTACCATTGGCAAACTGAGTTATGAATTGCCCTCCAGTCAAGATGCTACTCTGACAAAGCCAGTGATAATTGGCGTGATCACAGGGGCTTGTATTCTGGTTGTAATTGTCATAATTATTCTCATTGCTTACCGTCGCAAGTCTACAGAGAGTAGTCGCGTCCTCAAAAACATGCAGGAACAAATGGATGTTCTAGAGTTGAGGGTGGCCAGTGAATGTAAAGAGGGTAAGTGACTTTTCAGCTCTTAAATGTCCACCCAATATACTATTTTATAATACATTTATGATAAAACATTATTGAAATATAACACTTTTTTAATCTTTTATTGCGGCAGATGTATTTATATCAGATAACATCATTAAATTTCTAAAATTGCATTAAAAATTTCAATAAAAAATATACTAATAAAAAAATTATTTATTTATTTAAAATTTTACTATAGTTTTCATACTTAATGAAGCTTTTCATATTTCAGAAATTCTATTATTAAGCTACGATTTTTTTCTTTCAAAATGACAGAAAATTGACAAAAAGACTAAAGATTTTGCTTGTATACATTTTTAACAAGTTCATTCACAGCCTAATGTGGTAAAGTTTTGAAATTTTGTGGGGGTTTTCTTATTATTTTAATAAGATCGGCTATTTTGTAAATTTTGTTTCAAAATTGCTCGTATATTTTAACACACCTATGATAAAGTTATCTAACTTTCAGCGTGAGTCATTTATCATTCCACTAACAATTATCTTAAAGTTGATGCAGGAAATAAAATTATGGCCATTGAATCTACTTTCTTCCCAAAATCCTTTCCTCTCTGCATTTGTAAATTTTGTGCACTTATATATATTCTTAGTGACACTTCAGTCTATAATATTTTGGAATTTAATTATCAGTAATTTGATAAAATTCTGATTCTATAAAGTTTGATTTCATAAAATACTGCTATACTAAATGTAAGGAAAATTTATTTCAACATTTCATTATAATTATAATGAATTATTAAAAGTTGATTAGAAAATTATTATGAAAGAAACATAACCTTTTAGTGTAATAATAAAAGTTTTTAAAAAACTTGCTTTTATTTAATGATATTTTCTAAAAAGGATAAAATTCAATATTCTTAGCATTATAAAAATTATAATAAATTATAAAATTATGTATTAATTATACAAAAATAATAAACAATGTTTGTTATCATCCATTTAATTTTTTTTTCAAGTCATGGCAATGACATGTTTTCATGTGATTTTTTTTCTTTCAATGTAGCATTTGCTGAACTTCAAACTGAGATGACAGATTTAACAAGTGATTTGACAACAGGTGGTATTCCATTCCTTGATTACAGAACTTATGCAATGAAAGTGCTGCTGCCTAATAATGATGACCATTCAGTTCTTAGAGACATGCAGGTAGGATAATATTTCAATGCTCATATTTCTAGTTTCCTATTAAAGATCTCAATGGGCAAGGGTGGTACTTTTTATAATCAAGAAAAAATGATAAATACTCGTTCTAAAGTTTTAAAATTTTTTATGGAGTTTTTTTTTTTTTTTTTTTGGTTTTGTTTTATCTTGCAATGTATTAAAATTTATCTGTACTAATCATTGTTATAGCCATATAAATAATTATTATAAAATTGTATCAAATTTTTGTTCTCTTTGAATTAAAATATATCTTTTGATTCCTCTCTTGCAGATCGATCCCATTAAGAAACCTTACATAGAAAAAGGCCTACGCCTCTTTGGACAATTAATAATGAACAAAACTTTTCTGCTCCTATTTATACGCACTCTGGAATCAAATCGCTATTTCTCTATGAGAGACAGGTAATTGATTTTTTATGAATCTCTGATCAAAATGGTTTAAGTCATATTGCTTATTATATTAGATTATGGGAACATGAAGGTTTATTAAATATTATTCGTAGATTATTGGAAATTTCATTAAATGTTGTTCAAATATGACTTGGAAGATTTTCAAATTATTTTTTCTCTGATTTCTAAAATTGAGAAATGAATAATAGTGTGGTTAATCTCTTTTTATAACAGTCCTATTGAAGCTCTCATATTGATATTATATTTAAAAGCAAATTATTATTTGATGAAATATTCTTTGGAATCATAACACATTTTGATATATCAGAAATTATCAAATTTAATATATTTTAGAAATCTTACTTTAATTATTTTTCAATTTATATATTTTTTGCCCCTTATTTGATTTTTAATTCATTTACAATCCATTGATGTAGTTTCTTGAGACACTCCTAATTTCGGGAAAGCTCTAAATATCTGGAATTAAAAAGTAATAGGACAATGTTAAATAAATTCTAAAAATGTTGCCAGCTGCAAAAACCAGTATTTCAAAAAAGTTATAAGTGAATTTCTCCCAATATTTTAATTAGTTTTTTTAAAAAGAAATTCCCAGTGATTTGGAGTCAGAAATCAGATTGAAACTACAATGATGCATTTGATTTGAGTTCTAGGCTCATATTTTCTAATCTTTTTGTATAAACTTAATAAACTAGCTGTATCATCTTACATTAATTTATGTAATTATTGTCAAAAATATATTTATTAGATTAGGAATCTTGAAAGTATATTAAATAAAATATGATTTTCTTAAATTTGGACGAAAATTGACCTTTTTACCATAAAATTTTGTCTCGTAAAGTTGTTGTCAGTATGAATTTAAAAAATTAATATTTCTCTTGCAATCAAGTATCTTTGTGAACTGAGAATTTCTGACAATCTTTACATGTCTATGTCAGAAAGTGATAAGAATGCATATTTAAAACCATTCAAATGATAATTGATAACTAATTAGGGTTGAATAAAATTTCAAAAACTCTTCAATATAAAAGTACCTATAGTTTGCTTTTTTCTTGTGTAAAAGTTCTTTGAACAAATAAATGGAGACTAGTTTAGAAATATATATTTCCTTGATACTTATATTTATAAATTATTTTTATCTGTTTTATATATTTATTAAATTATAATTTACTATAAATACTCCTTTTAATTTTAGGGTAAATGTTGCTTCTTTGATAATGGTTACTCTGCAGGGCAAAATGGAATACTGCACAGAGTAAGTATTTATTTCTGCAGTAAAAGTTTTAAGAATTAAAATTGACTTTGTGGATTTTGTGACCTGACCACTTTATGGTCTTAAGCTACTTTTTTTTTTAACTTCACTTGTTACCTACTTGTGTGGTGGAATTTTGTAATTGATTTTCCATATATTTCTTATACGCTTCTAAAATTTCATGAAGTTTCCAGTTATATTTTCCCATTGAAATCACATTATGATATTTTCAGAACATAATTATCATGAGAATAAATTTTTAAATTAACATTTACTAAATGATGTTACTATCATCTAGTAATGAATTTGAGACAACTTGATTTCAAGACTCTATCAAATTTATTATAAAATGCTATTAGTTAAATATTGCAAATGAAGCAGTTAAAGTAAATTCTAATTTTTAATGTATTAAAATTAAAAAAATTTAATATCTATTTTTATTAAATAATTTTTGTATTCATGTTACGATTTTTGCTTGTAGCATTTTGAAAACACTACTTGCCGAACTGATAGAGAAATGTATGGAAGGAAAAAGTCATCCAAAGCTTCTCTTAAGAAGGTGAGTGCTGCTGTTCCTATAATTTATTTATTTTGAAATTATTTATCATTGATATAATTCTAAATGGTGCTGATTATTATATATTCTATAATTAATTTATGATATATATGTAATATATGATATAGGCATTTTTTCTTCTGTTGTACAGAAAAGCCAAGTGCTTAAATTGATCCTTAACCTTTGTATATTAAGAAGGTGCATATAAATAGCTTTAGAAAATCTATATTTCATCTCCTTTTTCATAAAACTGCTCTATATGACATTTTTGTATCCAATAGTAGCTGCTGGGTTTGCAGAAAAGTATCATTTTAATCTAGTAGTTTTGCTTGGTGTTGTTAACTGCTGCCTCAAAGTTTTTGATTTATATTAAGCTTAACTTTAAATTTTAATTTTTTAGACTATAATATTCATATTTATAAGATTTATAATTAAAGCAAAAATCTCCTATATTAGATTACAGTAATTAATTATTTAAAAATTTTATTTTAGGACTGAATCAGTTGCAGAAAAGATGCTCTCAGCTTGGTTTACATTCCTTCTCTTCAAATTCCTTCGGGTAAAATATTTCCAATATTTAGAAATTTAATGAAGAATTATTCATTTTTTAATTTTTATTTCATCACATTGACATTAAAAGATTTGATAAGTATTTTTTCATGATCCAAAAAATAAAGTGTACATATAAGGAATATTATTTTCATAAAAAATTAAACAATACTCGGCTAAGTTGTTTGGAAATACAAGTTTTACTAGCATCCTTAAAGAAATAATGCAGAATATTTTTGTATGTTTTTATAAATTATTTCAAAAGCAAAAGTCGATTTTTCTATTCTTCTCTTTTGAATAACCCCAATAATGCTGGTGCCCAAGATAGCTATACCCCTTTCTGCTTCCCTTTTA
Organism: Argiope trifasciata; assembly: GCA_026543055.1. Taxonomy (NCBI): domain Eukaryota; kingdom Metazoa; phylum Arthropoda; class Arachnida; order Araneae; family Araneidae; genus Argiope; species Argiope trifasciata. Next base: position 747,896 of record JAPMOQ010007146.1, on the reverse strand, counting down.
CTACACTACTAATTGTATTATGAAGTTATTTCATTAATATTCATTTATAATAATAAATATCAGTTTCATCATTCCATATTTTATTCCATTGAAATTAATTATTTTAGAAATGAAATTTGGAATTTTTTTTTAAAACTTCTCAATAAATCTTGTTTCAGGAGTGTGCTGGTGAGCCTCTGTTCATGCTGTACCGAGCCATCAAACAGCAAGTGGACAAGGGGCCAGTGGATGCCGTCACAAGTGAGGCTCGGTACTCTCTATCCGAAGAGAAGCTCATCCGACAATCCATAGAATACAAGAGCATGGTAACTTCTCTTCCACATCTTAAATAACTTTACTTTGAAATGTTATGTTTTGGAAGGGTGGATTAAATATGGTTGACACTTTTTTGTAATCTAATTAATAGTTAAATGCTTATCAGTTTTAAGACACATATTGAATAATCAATTATTAGAGTATTTTAATGTAATTAAAATACGCTTTTAAGCAAATAACTAGAATATTTGAATGTGTTCTAAGAAAGGCTTTTGAAATGCTCAATGATGACTATTTCTTTCAGTAAGTGAGATTTGTGTAGAAAGAGCATTTCAGTTGTTTCATAAAATTGAATTTTTATTAAGTTTTTGCTGCTACTTCAGGTATAAAATAAACTTCTGCTGCTTTAGAAATGGGTTGTTATTCTTTTATATTAAATGAAGAAACTAATTTTTCATCATTTTTTCTATATACATTCACCGTGGCAGATGGCTAACTAGGGTATTGGCTACAAGCATATCAATTATTAAAAAAAAAAAAAAAAAAAAAAAATTAGGCTACTATTAATATAAATAAATTTGTAAAAATTGTTAATTCTATGATGCCATATATATTAAGAAATTGATTTTCTATTGAAAATAATTGGCAGGACTCCTTTCTTCTTTAATTTTGTTCATTTATGTTACAGTATATTTAAGCCCTAAATGTTTGCTTGAGTAATAAAATTGTATGTAAACATGTTAACATACATAGTTTTAATCATAATAAATTCCACATAGTTTTTAATCATAATAAATACATACTGCAAAATTACTAAAATTTATCATTCTCTTGCTGCTGAATTTAAAATATGGTGAAATGCAATGATAAAGTGACCAGCTTATTCAAAGGATTCACCTTATACTATACAAAACCTTAAGATTCAAAATGCTAATGTCTGCCCCTGCTTAATTGCATGCTCTCTCTCTCTTTTTATCTTTTGGTAAATTATGCATTTTAGTTAAAATCATTTTATTTTATTAATGAAAACTTCTGGTTTTCTATGTATTTGACATTTTTTCTTATTTTTTAAATTCATTTTGAAATTTATTTTTAAATTGATATGAGTTATAAATTTAAGATTAAATATTGTGCCATGAGTTTGCACTGTAAATTCATCTTAATCGTCTCATCTTTCTGCAGAAAAAATTGCCAATGGATTATTATTGTAAATACATGTAAAAGACATTTTTTTCCTGTATACTTAGTATATAGGTGTTGGTCTTTACAGTTTTTTATAAGAAAAATGATCTGATTAACTAGTAGATTTATTTATAAAATTAGAAGTAGTATTAATATTCCCTTTTATTAGATATATCTCTGAGTGGGCACTATTAATTCAACAATATACGTTAATTTATTGCTTTACTTCTTGATGTATTCTCTGTAATCATCAATGGTTTTCTGTCTTGAGTCATTATTTCTAGTACCTTTATTCATCAAACCATATCTTTCACCCTACAGATTAATACATACACCATATCTCTCATTTTTTTTTTTGAACATTTATTTTTAAGAGTTTATTCAGTTCCCTATCTTTCATCAACAGAATACATAACTTCATTGTGATTTCAAACTTTGATAACAACGAAATATCTAAATAAATTTTATAAAGGCATACAATTGATGTTTGTTTCAGATTTTTTTTCATTATTAAAGGATTATGGGTACTCTGTGTTTTTCTTGAAAATGGAATTAAGAATAGTATTAATTTGCATAATTTATTATGTGAAAGAAATGTTATAATTTTTATTCTGTTAAAAATCAACATATATCTAGATGTGTTTGAAATCTATCTAACATATCAATTCCTCTTTCAGACTGTCTATGTTTCTATGTCCTCCCAAACTGTCTATGTTCAAGGCTTGGAACCACATGGAGAAAACATTGAGACTGCCGTCAAAGTTTTGGATTGTGACACGATCTCTCAGGTGAAAGAAAAGGCTCTTGATGCCATCTACAGAAACACGCAGTTCTCTCAGAGGCCCAGTAAAGATGGACTTGATTTAGGTAAAAAAAAAAAATCTACTGAAGGATTATTCAAAATTTTGTTCAGACAAATTACTGCCTCTTAAAGACATAATTGTATTAATATGCTTTCTAGTAAAACAACTATTTTTTCAAGAATGATCTTTTCTAAGAATGGATTTTCTTTTCCATTAAGCACTAATACTGTGAAATATATATATTTCTGAAATTTAATGCAACACACTGTTAAATGGTTTGGGAATTTTACAAATAATTCTAAGATTATTTTTAAAACTATAATTAAATGAAATTTTCCTTTTTTAATATTAAGAAGCTCATACTTATTTTCAACAAATCCAATAAATTTAAATTTGCAGATTTAAAAAAATGAATATGTTTAAACTATGTAGATTTTTCAGATATGATGAACATAAAGTGATTTTACTGCCTGAAAGTATAAAATGCATTCATAACTATGTTTTGTTTATAAATGTATTACTATAAGGAAAATGTGGTTTTGTTAATGGAATACTTCATAGCTACTTCATTTTTTAACTCTATTGATGATTTATACTCACTTCCCTCTAAAGTATTAAGGATGAATTGAATTAGTTATATTTAACTGTTCAGATTTTTATTTTTTATGTTTATTTAATTGCATTACCTTGCTTTAAAAATAAAGAAGGACCATAATCATATTGCCTTTGTTCACTTTTTTATAATTTTTATAATTAATGACTTTTCTAGAATGGAGAGCTGGTAACTCTGGAAGGTTAACTTTATCAGATGAAGATTCCACTACAAAACCTGAAGGAGAGTGGAAACGACTCAACACTTTAGCTCATTATGGGGTAAGATAATTAATATCTGTAGTTTTTCAATAATTGTTTATTAAATACATTTTTTATTTATTAAAAGTTTCTATGCAATTAGAAACTTTTTATTTATTTTGTTACTGATATGAAAGATAATTTTATTCAATAAATTATAGGTTCCTGATGGTGCATTATTAACCCTTGTGCCAAAGCAATCATCAATGTATAATTTGACGATAATGACAGATAAATTGGAGAAGTCTCATAAATATGGTAAATGAATTGTACTATTTTCATTACTTAATGTAAATGTTTTACTTTCTTTTAGTATTGATTATTAAAAGAGTATAACATAACGGGCTATCTAATAGTTGTAAAATCCAACTGGTTTCATTTGCAATACATTGTAATAACTTGCTCTTAAGGGAAATCAAGCAATTAAAGAAACTGTTATTTAATAAATTTTAAATTCATTACTCACTTTAAAAAATGTCTGTCTAGACTGACATATATATAAATTATGTTTTTTTATTTCCTTAGAATTAATTTTTTTACATTGATTTTAGTTTAGTAAAACAAATTTAAGAACTTATAAGTAAAAATATATAAGAAAAGTAAAATAAAACAACATTGCTCTTGAAGATATTTGAAATATCTGAAAACAGCATCAAATTTCTTTAAAAACCTAGAATTGTCAGAAAAATTCAAACAGTGGAAATTCTGAGTACTCTGGTTTCAGAATATTTTAAAGTAATATGATTTTTTTCTTTTTATCATTTATTATTATTATTATTTTCCAGAAACTTTGAACTTCTCTTTGAAAACTAGTCCTCCTCTCAGTCGAGCTACTTCTCCAATGAATCATGATCCAGAAGGTGGTTACAAGTATTGGCATTTAGTAAGTAACCAAATTGAACATTTCACCTATTTTTAATACATAGAAGAATTTTTTTAGATTATATGGGATTGTGTCTAATGTTAAATGTATTGTTATAGTTAAATTGAAGATTTTTTTTAACTAAACTTTTTCTCATACTTATTAATGCAATTTTTACTTTTCTTATATAAAAGTATATTATAATCAATTACTGTGTACTTCATTTCTGAATAGTTGCTACTATATGATTAAAGAAGTAGCAACATGAATGAATTAAAATATGCTGTAATAAGATAATACATAACTTTATATTTGTTCATTTTTATTTAATACTGATTGTTTTATTTTTTGTTTAATGACCCAGATTTAACTTTTTAGGTAATTGTTTTCAAACAGCATTTATAAAAAAATACATAATTATAAAGTGGAAGAACTATCCTATACAAATGAAAAATTAATAATTCATGTATAATAGCATTATGCTAAAATTAAATCTGGAAATAAACTATTTTAAATTATTTGAAAAATGTTAAAAATCGTGTCAAATAAAATATACATAATAGTTGATTTAATTTAACTATTAACAGTATTTTAATGTTTAAATTTCTGTGAAAATAAAAAACTTAAATGAAAAGTCGATGGACGAAATTTTCCTGTAAATCTGCTTTTAAAATTTGTCAGTGGTTTTATATTATTTAGATATGTCATTATCAATATCACTATTGTTTGTTTTTAAATATTGCTTGCATATTTTTTTATCTTTTACTTCTTGTAAAGCCTGATAAGAATGTGCTAAAACACATTTTCTCCTATATATATATATATATATATATATATATATATATATATATAATGCAGAAATGTTATATTTAAGTTTTTTTCTATATTAATATTTTCCTTTTTTTCCCCCAAGGTGAGGCATCATGATGCTGAACAAAAGGAAGGTGAAAGAGGGAATAAAATGGTTTCTGAGATTTATCTCACTCGCCTATTAGCTACAAAAGTATGTTGATTCAATAATTCCTTTCTTCTTTTTGTTTTCACAAAAGTTCAAAATTTTTCATATTGTGCTTGAGTTTATTATTGGATAAAATCTCAGAGAATTAAAAAAAAAGATTAGAGAATTTTTTCAAAACAATGAGCTATTCAAAATCTGTATTTCAATTCTGCATGCAGAATTATTATTATGTATTGAAATTTTAAGTTAAATTATGTAATAGCATTTCCTAAAGGATTAGTAATATTTTTCATATATAAGTTAGATTTAGATTTCTGTTGGTGTTTTGTTTTAAAATATGATTTTGTAGACATTTAGTACATGTTTAAATGGAATTAATTTCAGTTAACATTTTAATGTTTTTGTGGAGTAAACTGTGATTTGACATTGTAGCTTCTATATAACTGTGAGGAAATGTTTAAGGTATATTTATACAACAATGGAGAAAATTTTATCTATATATCTAATTTTTAAAAAATTTGTTTTTAAAATCTAATGGTGGCTTCTGTTTCAGCTGTAAAGCTTATTTTTTACACCATTTCTTGACTTGTTACTTTATACTTAAATGTATGTCTATTGAAAGAAAAGTTTTGATTAATTTTCTTCTACAGGGAACTTTACAGAAGTTTGTGGATGATTTGTTTGAAACCATCTTCTCCACAGCTCATCGAGGCAGTGCCTTGCCGTTAGCTATTAAGTATATGTTCGACTTTTTAGATGATCAGGCTCTTCAACATGGAATCACAGATCCTGAAGTAGTACACACTTGGAAGTCAAATAGGTAGACAATTTTTCACACTTAACTTTTTAATATTGAAATACAATTTTATATCATTGCTAGTATAGTATATAATTCCTAACTGAAATCTTTATTTTTCACCCTCTCATTAGATGGTACATTTTGTAATAAATTTTTATTTTTGTACTGATTCATTTAAAAATGAGTGATACCTAAAATGAAACTGAATTTTTTTTATCTTATAAATTAAATCTATGTAGACATTAACATTAATGCACTTTATAAGAATAATATGTTAATTTGTTAATAAATTAAACATATTAAATTTGGATTATATTCTAATGCAAACATATCTTTCTACTTAATCAAATGTCATTAGTTTCTGCACATCTTAATGACATTATTAATATTTTTATGAAATATTTAATATTGTTGGGACATATTAAGGGTAATATTTGATATGGTTAAGTAAATTCAATTGTAACAATTTAAATTATTAACTTATATACTTTCAAGTGTCATAATTTAATATCTGAGTGAAACATTTTATTTTTCAAATCTTGCTTTCATGTTAATATTTTAAACACTTGTATTCATAGCCTTCCCCTCCGCTTCTGGGTGAATCTGATCAAGAATCCTAATTTCGTGTTTGACATCCACAAATCCAACATCGTGGATTCGTGTTTGTCAGTGGTCGCCCAGACCTTCATGGATGCTTGCTCCACGTCCGACCACAGGCTTGGAAAAGACTCTCCCAGCAGTAAGCTCCTGTATGCGAAAGACATCCCAGTCTACAAGGACTGGGTAGAAAGGTATGTAAAAATTACGTGCAATGATTGCATTGGCAAATAATTCTTTACACAATAATATGAACATTTTTGTTGCATTCATCATAGTCATCTAATCGTGCCCTTACCAAACTTTAAAGCAAATTATGAAATATTTTGTGTTTTTATCTTTAAAAATATTTAATATTTTTTTATGAATTTATTACATAATTATGGTTTCAATTTCATGCAAAATAATTTCATTATTTGTATTTATTATTCATACTTATATATCATACAGCAATATGTTCAAAGCTTTTTTTTATCTAATGCATGTAGTCCAAAAGTATTTGAAAATTTACACTGCTTGTTATATTTTTATTTCAACCGAAACTGTTATCGAATTATAATAAAATATATTTTAAGACTATATATAGAGACTTTAAAAAAGAGCAGACTAGACTCTAAATAAAGACTTAGAGCTTGTAACTAACCAACATCAATTTTAAAATATTATTTCAAAAATAATAAATTTGAGACACTCAAATTGAATTATATGTAATAATAGAATTAATGTAGTAATGTTAATGCCTAAACTTCTTTTAAACCATTTTCTTCTATTATAGATAGGATTTCCTAATATTTTAGTAACATCTTATTTTAGAACATTATATTGAAGAATGCTATTTGTTATATTATGAAATGTAATGTGTTATTTTAAATAGTAATTCATTTATAACCGAGTAACTGATTTTATATTAATATCCTACTATATAAAAAACATATGCATATAAATGCTGTCTGTACTAACATTGTTAATTATTTGTATTTTATTTATTGTTGAATATTTTATGACTTATTACAATTTAAATTTTATTTTGGAAAAATAGTAATTTACATAACTGTAAGGTACTATTGAAGAATAGTTTTTTTAACTCCTTGATTATTTTGGTATATTTTTAATGGGTCATAGGACTCGAATACCTAACTATATTTCTGATGAGACATCAAATTATTTTAAAAGTATTAATACATCTGTGATAACATTATACTGTTTAGTTACAAATAACATTCATATTAATAACTGTGTAAATTCTTAAAAATTATCATATAATTAAAGATTTATTCAGATTATAGAATTATAACCTAGAATAGTCCTCTGATTGTTAGCAGCAACAACTTTATGATATTTCACCATTATTTTGCTATCTGATATCTACTTTTCAAAACTTTTGCTAACAATAAATCTTTGTTTTTAGGTATTATAGAGATATTAAAAATATGGCAGCCATTAGTGATCAAGATATGAATGCTATGCTGGCAGAAGAATCTAGAGTAAGAAATCATTTTGCACTTCTTAACCGAATGCTGAAGAACGTAGTATTTTCTTAATCTAGTATTTCAGAATAAAAATGTTGAATATCTTTTAGATAAGTTGTCCATTTTTATTTTATATAAAATATGATAACCAATAATATTTTATTCTTTGAGATATTATATTTATTATTCCCTTACATCTCCATTTAAGATTTTAATGAGCGATTTTAATTGGATAAAATATTTAAAGATGAGTGCAAATACATTTTAGCCTGCATTCAGGTTTATTATTGTCATGATTCCTAAGGCTGTCAGCTGATATTTCTACTTTTTGTGCATAATGGAGGTTTGAAGTAGCCTTGATTTTGATATTAATGATTTGATATAAAATTTTCTCCTATTGTGGATTTGCAGCATCACTTTAAACCTTAATCGAATTATTCTTAATAAACATTCATGTATTGTTAATGATCTATCAAATTTGACATTATTCGGTTGGCTTGCCGTGTTATTCAGCAGCATATCTCATTTAGACTCGATTTGAATCTGGTGGGTACAGCCACCATTCTTGGGACTGGTTTTTCTGAGATTAATAGCTTGATAGCTGGTTGAGAATTTTCATTCCATGATTTTTGGTGGGTGTACATGTGTCATTATTTGATACACCTTGACAACCTAAGATATTCAATTGGTAGTTCTGAGATAGGATTTTCACCTACTTTACTAGTTGTATTATTATTAGTGCATTTCTCTTTCTAGTATCTTCTTTTTGTAGAACAATCCTTCAACAAAAGTATTGGAATTATAGTTTTAAATTACAAGATTGTTTTACAATTTTCTTTCCTATTTTTATTAATATTTAATTGCTGTTTTACATAAAAAAATTTTAAAAATGTTTTATGAAGAATATTTTTTTATTAGCATAAAAAACTGCAATATGCTTCAGTTTCTGAAAAAAATATATTATTTTTCAGTTGCATGCTCATGAATTCAACACAAATGTAGCATTGTATGACCTCTATGCATATGCTGTGAAGTACAATGATCAGGTAAGTGTCTTGTTTTCAATCTGATATTTAAGTTTTTAGAAAAGATAATAATCCAATAAAAAAAATGGCAAATTGGGTTATTCAGGTTCTTATTTTTAATGGAGTAGGATTAATATTTAAAAATGCAATGTTAATTTTATGAGAAGAAAAACAATTTTCAACTATTTAAATGTGAAGGGAAAAAAATGAAATTTTCTCCTATACTGTATATAGAAGTTCATAGAAACTCAGATTTTTTTTAAAGTTGTATTCTTCTAGATACAAAATAAATTCAGCAGGAGTTTTGTGAAAAAAAATATTTCTTAACGATAAATATAATTCTATTTTTAAACCAGCTGGCTGTTGTTTATCTTGCCACATGAACCAGATGTCAGATTTTTGCCAAAGACTTAAAAGGTTCTACTGTGCTGGTGATCATTAAATCCATTTACGCCAAACATCCTCCTACTGTTGTTAAATTAATGTTACGATTCTAGATAGTATATGGGAAAGCATTCGGGTAATCCTCTGAACTGTTTGGTATAGAATTTTAAAGAGAAGAAACTGAATGTAGCATCAGTCATGTCATTTGACATGGACCAATAATGAGGTTTAATCCCTATTGTTTGCAATGCTTTCTTCAAAATGGGAATATCAATCTAATTAAGTAGAGCTATTATGAATATATGTATTTTTGCTCATTTATTTGATGGTATCAACTAAAAGTTTTCATTTTTCACAGCTCATGCAGACATTAGAAGAGGATGAGTTCTCCACCAAGAACAAGCTGCCATGGAAACTTGCTCAGGTTCTCTCCATCATGTGCGGGGAGTCCGACGCATGACAAATGCCGGCATTCTTAGTCATTTAAACATTCCAATCACACTATGACTCAAACAGCTGGTCTGAGGATTTCAATTCCTTGACTGTTTTTTTATTGTCAGGATATCCAGTCACAAACTGCTACTATATGCTGGTTTAGAAAGATGTACAAAGTTGGAACTGAATGCAAAAGAAATATACACAAGCAGTGGATATTCTTCAATTTTGAAAGGAAATTTGTATAAGTGTCAAACTATTTACATATTGATGTTGAAAACGTTTTTTTTTCTTTTCACTATTGGAAATCGATATCTTTTCAGAACTTCATCCTTCGCACAGGTACTTTTACCCATGACTTTGTATATCTTGAGATAAAAAAAAGAATATATATATGAAAATATGTGTGAGAATTTTACTACTTTTCATCAAGACGTGTGCAATTTATTTAGAGACTAGGTAAAACAAAGTTTTTTCTAAGAAGTGAAATTGGTGTCTTACAAGCAGCTAATGGTGCTCGTAGATTCAGAAAACTTCTCGCATGCGTGTGCGTCGACAGAGGCGGCATTCGTTCTCCCTTTCAGTTGCTCCCTTTATGTGGCTGCATGGCAAACCAATGAGCGAATGAGTTAAACCATGATCTTGCAAAGGTATTCATTTTCTGTCCTGCAAACACTGGCAGCAGCCATCCTCCTGCTCCTTGGTGGCATTCGGTTTTTCAGCTGCACTGTGAAGAGAGAGAAAAGAAAATGATCCACCAGTGAAAGTTGTCCATTGTTTCAACTGCTCCTTGGTGGCACTCAGTTTTTCAGCTGCATTCTCGAGAGAAAAGGAAAATGATCCACCAGTGATAGACAACAAACCAATGAACGAATGAGTTAAACAATGATCTTGCAAAGGTATTCATTTTCTGTCCTGCAAACATTAGCAGCAGCCATCCTCCTGTTCAACTGCTCCTTGGTGGCATTCAGTTTTTCAGCTGCACTGCGAGAGAGAAAAGAAAATGATCAATCAGCAAAAGGCAACATTCCAATTGAATTCCAGAAGACGGAACGATTCAAGATCAGACCTTGCATTGTCTTGTTGGGCCACTGACTCATTCGGTTCCACTGACTGACTCACTGGGTTCCACCCTGCAGCTTCTTGCCCCCCTCCCACTCCGCGATGCCGTTCGATGCCACTCTTCTTTGTGTCTTCCAGCTGAAGTTCTGCTTCTTCTGTGCCGTTTCTTTTCGTTTTCATAGTTCCTTTATTCATTTGAACTACTGTGATGCATGTGCTGGTCGAGCTTCTGTTTTCTGCCTCGTGGCGCAAAAGACACACTTGTCCTCCGAACGATGAACCTGGAGTCAAAAGAGTGTAAAATAACAGCTACAATCAATGCCGCCTTGCGTATAGCGGAACATTGTTTCAAATAATAATAAAAATATTCTTGCTGCACTGTGATACTCTGTAGTGTACAAAGTAAAAAGAAATATGGAAGCTGACTTGGTGCTGTACACAGCGGCTACCTCCGCAGTCGAATGTCGGCTCGTGCATAGATGTGTTGTCATTTATGGTCGTCGGCTCTCTTGTTCCATATTTTATAGATAATCAAATCCATCAGTGTTGTATGTGTGTGTAAAAAAAAAAAAACTCAGTGAAACATTTTCTTCAAAGGCACTCTGTCCACGATTCATTATTCTAAAGATTAAACAACAAAAAAAAAAAAAAGAAAAAATTCCTAAGAGAGCTTATTTTGCTCTGGCAGAGTTTTTAAAGAGCTTGTGCATGTTTAAGAATCTAGTTGTTGGAAAGTGTAAAAGAGTTTTTATTTCTTGCATTTTCTCACATACCAAGTGGAATGAAAAATCTCTTTAGGTAAGATGGAGCATTTAAAAAAAATAATTGGGGATAATATTTATGAGCTACTGTCCACCCCCCACCTTTAACCTTTTGCTTTATTATTTTAAAATTGATGTTTCTTTTTAACTGATAAGTCGTTCCCATCCTTTTTTTTTTTCTTTCTTTTCTTTAAAAAAAGAACAATAACTTAAAAAAATAAACATTATAATCTATTCTTTTTTAATATAATTTTCTCTCCAAGTTGGTATTACATTTAATATTCTCCATCATATCTACAGAATTTGTTCCCTGTGGTGTCTATCTTTGAAAGTTTGAAGCACTCGGCAGTTGATTGATCTCCTTTCTGTAGATAAAAATTTAGATCTTGTCGAAGCATGGCTTGCATTTGTTCTATTTGTATAGCCTTTTTTTTTTTATGTTCATCATTTTAAAGCTGATGGAAGAAGTGATGTCCATTTCAGTCGACTTTTCGGGTATTGTCTTTTCATTAAATCTTTATTTTGCATGTGCTGTGTGTACATTTTAAGAAATCATACAAGATTTGAAGGTTTTTAAATTAAATTTTTTGGGTTTTATATATTTTGTTTAGAGTTGCATTTCTTTATTGAAAGAAGGGTATTTTAACCATTTTGTTCTATTTATTCTAATTTCTTTTGATTGTAGTTGTTTAATAAAAATAAGCCTCTTCTTTTTGAAAACAGCAGTATTAATAACGACTGATTGCCAAATTGAAAGTATGTTTGAGACATAAAATTGGAAGTCGAGTTATTGGAAACTTTTTTTAAAAGAGTGGAAAACCCTTTTTGTACTTTTAAATATTTTTTATCTTGATATGCAGCATGGTAAATATAGCTATTTGATCATTGGAATAAAATCTTTTGCACTTTATGTTTGCATGCTTTTTTAAGTTCTTGCAACATATTTCTACTTCAACTAAGCAAAAAATTAAGTGAATCGTTTTATGCTACATGAATGAAATTGCTACTAATTAAAATTTACAAATTAAATCCAAAGTGAAAATATATATATATATATATATATGTCTGTATGTATATGTTGTGAATCTGCACAACAAAGATGTAAAAAAATAAAATCACTTTTATGTACTTATGAATCAAACATAATTCTATGTAAGGAACAAATTGAGAATGCATCTATTGTATCTTCTTGTATTCGTGTTGGTATTTGCCAAGCGTGCACCAGCTCATTGTTGTAAATTTGCATCAAAGTGGGCATGCCATTGCACGCTTCATTTTTTTAATAAAAGAAAAGTATCATATTTGTACATAGTCTCTATCCTCAAGTTGGGTTCAGAACAGAAATGACTCTTCACAGCAACTGATGGTCCTAATCATGCCATCAGAACGTTCTGTGTTAGGTTGAGCTATTACATTCATGTACAACATATTTTCTTTCACCTGGTGAATAAAGTTATTCTCCAAGAAGGGATTGATAGTATTCCTGTTTATTGTTTCTAAATGACTTCGTATTTTGAACGAAGGGAAAAATAAAATTAGTATCCATTGCGATGCATAATCTCGCAACTTTCAAAAAATCAAATTAATTTATTATGCTAAACTAAGGGACACAATAACAATATTTTTTCAGTTCACAATGAACTAACTGTGTTTATTTATCTTGAAAATAAGCAAACTATTTGATTATTTCGTAAGATGAAGTGGTTAACCTGTGTAATATATGACCACTGTGGATATTTATTTCATACTTAAATTTACATTCAATTTTGCTGTCGACATTATTATCTATAGAAAGTCTTATAAAAATACTGACCATAGCATCCGTTTGTTGAGTGTTGCCTGTAAAATATTTTACAAATGCATTAAGATACAAAATCAACAACATCGCAATATTAATGTAAAACTATTTCAAGAATGTCACTTCTTACAATTAGTTTTTATTTTATAAATAGAAATAATAAAAATTCAATTTATTTTTAATCCTACTAATTCATTTGTAATTCTTAAATTGGTCAGTTTAATTGGCAAAAATATATTTCAATTTTTTAAATTTAAAAAGAACATTATAATACTTTTTAAAGGTGTATAGTTTTGAGATTCAATTTCACTCATATCAATCTATAGATTTCCGAATAAATTGGGGGAATTCTAATAAAACAAGTATTCAAATATTCTCGTACAATATTCTTCCAGAATAAATGTGCAAATGTTTGTTTCAATTTTTTTTTTTAACAAACACGAAGTATGGTTGCTCTGTAATACTGAGTATATTATGCAAAAAATCGGAGGTTTCACCTATTTTAAATTCAGTTGTCTGAGAACGTGCTCCATTTCATACAAACTGCTGATCCAAGAATGAAGATTTTTCAGAAAACCCGAGTTAAGTAACATGAAACTGGGTTAATATAATCTTTAGAACACAGGGAATTTAAAAATCGACAGAATGAACCGGGAAAATATAAAAAATACCAATCTCTAAAGATAGCAAAAATGAAATATAGTAATCATAGCTTCTGAAAACGAAACAAAATCATTCACAATTATGAAATGTGGAAACTCGCCCCTTTTTCTACTCCACCCCTCTTTTTTTCCTGAATAGATCGGTCCAGTTTCGATTTGCGAGACAGTTGTTCTTTTGTTAATAAGATCCTCGAACCATACAGAGCATGCGCGAGATTTTAGTAACTTAAGTATAAAACATTAACGCATCAGAAAAAAAAAATCGATTTTAAAAATTCCTTATTTACTTACAAATTGAAATGTGTAATAAAGAGAAATAATATCATTTGTCTTTTTAGTTTTTACTATAAGGGAAATGGATTTTTTCATTTTGCGCTGAATTTGGAGTAAAAAATATTGATAATTCGTTGGTGTGATTATCAATTTCTTCCGCCGTACATCTTGAATATGATAAAATTGTTAAATGAAATGTTACATAATATGTGTTCAAATATTTGATGTTAGATATATATAATCTGTGTGAAAATGTACAGAAATTTCTTTGTTACATTTACCCTTCTTAACCTTATATGTAGCAAAAGATTTTTTTTAAAAATTCTTAGCAGCAAGAAAAGAACCGACAGGAAACTAAATATTTTGCTAAGAAAAACGGAAAAATTTTCTTTTCTAAAAGGTCTTATCACACGGCGAAATATCGTCCTCACTTTTCTCCTGCAAACGACAACGAAAGTGACGTCACTATCAAAGTTCCACATGATTGGTTCAATTTCGTTTTGCAGACAATATTTCCGTCACTATCGTCGGCATTTTCAAGCTGTTTAAAAAAAGTTGACGATGTCGAAAAACTTTCTTGAGGGCAGAAACGGAAAAGTGCGGACGATATTTCGCCGTGTGATAAGGCCTAATGTTCACGATTTTTAGGTCCCAAAATACACAAATCCCATTTAGGATAGGAAAACTGGTAGATTGATTTAAAGCTAATGTGTGATGTATGTATTATCGTAGCGAAGTGCATGTTCTTAGTGTCTCATTGTTGCGAGGTTATATGTCGTGTGGTGTCTCTGTTCTGAACCACCTGTTGATTGGGCGGTGCTATTGTGTAAAAAATCCTCTGTGAGGGTCCCGCTTTCTCCTTCCCTTTTTGCTGGTGTTTGTTCTTTGTCAGCCTGTTTCGCACCGAACAGGTGTCATTCCACTCTTCTGACGTTCTCAAGTCAATGAGAGTGACCATTTTTACTTCACATTTTAATTTGGTGATTCTCAAAACTCTATTTTTCCTAAAAAGTACGTAATTATAGATTTTTTCCCCCCAAGATGTGCAATAGAGACCATGAAATTTGATAGTTATTATCATTTAAAATGAACAGTAAAAAAAATTTGAAATACTCATTGGTGATTTGTTCTTAAAAATGAAGTTTGATGCGAACTTACTTTTTTGAGCTATTGGATGTTCTTGATGTTTCAGTGTCTAATGTCATTTTACAAAAGATTTAAACTGTTTTAAATTCTAAATGGTGGTTACCAGAAAAAACTTATTTAATTGTGATTGACTATTCTGTTTCGAATCCTTTCTATAACTATTCTGTTTCTATTAACTATTATTATTTCTATTAACTATTTTGTTCCGAATCTATCCTATTCTGTTTCGAATTTAAATGATCAGTCTTTTAATTTTACTGAATGATCTTTATATTATAATGATTATAGAATGGAAAAACTATATAAAGAGTATATTATAACGTGGAGTCGGTAATACTTGAAACGCGAGCAATTTTAAAATATTGCTACATTTATTCATATTGTTATACTAACACCAGTATAACTTACTTTTATATTTCAGCTTTGATGGATATTTTGCTCTGAAATGGCAATTATCGAACTTGGGTTCACAATTTATGTACTAAACGTAAAACTTTTCTAAGCGAATGCGTAAGAAATAAGAATTTCTTCAGTTGTATTTAAGCTGCGATCTAAAATGTCGCTAGACAGATTGATGATAAACTGTTTAAACCTACTACGGCATTAAAAAACTGCTTGTCTGATGAGAGATCCAGAAACAATAAGGAATTTATCATTCTGAAAATTGTAGAAAGCTGTATTGATAAGATATCTCTGATTGCTTTTCCTTTTGTTCAATAACGAATTGTCACCAAACATAAATGTTGGATACGAAATTTTTCTTAAGCAAATATAATAGCTCCAAACACAAGCTGAAATTCGTGAATTAAATTAGGTTTTACACTAAGTTCTCAGCTTAATGAATCAGTACATTTAGCAGATTCTTCGAATAAATGGAAAATATCATTTATTGTTCTGCCAATATGAATGAAAAACAAAAGTTTCTTGCAATATTAAATAATAAAATAAACCAATCCCTCATATATTGGCCTCCAATATATGTTCATAAAGTATTTTTGTGTTGTTATTATTTCCCTTACAACCATTTTTCTTAACATTTTGAAGCCAATAACACATCTTTTCTTTAAAGAATCTCTTACCACATAACTTCAACATATTCTGAAATGTGTGTATAATTTAATAGGATATCTTTTACTACTTGAGAATTGGTAATCAGATGCAATTAATATATAGAGGCAAAAACTCAATAAAGACATAAATGTTACTTGAACTGTTTTTCTAAAATACTAACAACTATTCCATGGTTATTTTTTCAATATAATATTTTTAAATGAAATTATAACGTCTACTAATATATGATTTTCGAAACTACTTCTGTTTTGTTCAATTTTTTTTTCTTCGCGTTATATGGTAATGTTTTCCGATAAACTTTTCGTCTTATGCAAGAAACATGAAATCAAGAATTCTCTACATTCGCTCTACCGAACTTTTCTACGCCAAGAACTTTCGTCGCCAATTCTTACGCCAAGAGATAAAATAGCATCTGAGGTAAGCTCAATAACTACTTGGCGATGAAGATACTAGATTTCAAACGCTATATTTAATATTATACAAAGAATCCTTTTTAAACACGTCGATTTCAGAGCAAAACCATCCATAAAAGCTTCTTAATTTCTTCTGTCCTTTTCAATAACCACAAGTTCAATTCTCTTTATAAGTTTTTCCCGATTTTTACGAAAGCATGATTGCTTGTGTGCATGCCTTCCTGTCCTTTATATATAAATATATATATACATAATGAATTGGCTCCCAACTTTTCTCCAGTTCGAAAATCATTCGAGTCAATCTTGTGAAAAAAAGCAGGATTGTCAATCCTTTTACCCGCTAAAAGTTCTACATCCGCTTTTGTACAACCTTTGAAGATTTTGTATGATATTTATAGCATATTTTTTATTATGATATTGATTTATAGATTCTGTAATTTGCTCAACTGGTTTCCTGCATTAAAAAATGGCGTATCATCACAACAGCTTTGGTGTCCATTTCTAATCGTTCAATCCTGTTAATTGGTGTTTTCCTTTCACAAATCATGCTGAGTGACTAATTTCCAAAACTGAATCATTGCGAAAAAAAATCACAGATATTGAATTAAGACCACCATAGTATTGCTGTGGTGTTATCTTAATAAGCCAGTAACAGCCACTAAACATTAGTGATCACTTTTGTCCAGCGGGTATGTTACGCGGCTGCAAATGGTAAGGTCGCGAGTTTGATCCTTGGCGGGATTCAATCCCTCCCATTAGCACGACATCACAATACAAAACATTACATTGGTGACCACTGACAATAAACAGTCTATTCGCTCGTCATAACGCTTGGCGCCACCGAAACAATCTCTTCGCCCGCCATAATGCTTGGTGCTACCAAAACATTGTCTCTTCGCTCGCCATAACGCTTGTTGTTACCGAAACACTGTCTCTTCGCTCGCTGTAACGCTTGGCGCTACCGAAACACTTTCAGTAGCGCCAAGCATTATGGCGAGCAAAGAAAGAGGCTCCACTCTCGCCATAACGCTTGGCGCTATAAAAACCGCTCGTCTCTTCGACGACTCACTGGTGTGGGAGTATTGTGATGGTATCCTAATAAGCCAGTAACAACCACTAAACATTGAGGATCACTTTTGACTAAAGGATATGTTACGTGGCTGAAAATCGTAAGGTCACGAGCTCGATCCTTGGCGAAATTCCACCCTACATTGGCGCGATTCCACAATATAAAACGCCACAATACAATCTTCCCATTGGCGCGACTCCACAATTATCAACCTCCACATGCTTCTGTCTTCAGAATTGAGCGATTCCTGTTTGTGAGAGTGTATAGAAGAAAAACGCACTTGTTCTAAAGCCCCGTTCCGATAACCTGTGGCCTTACGCATGTGGTGATATCTTAATAAGCTAGTAACAGCCGTTAGACACTAGCGTTCGCTTTTGTCGAATGGATAAGTAACTGGACTTCCAAACCCAAACATCGCAAGTTCGATCCTTGGCGGAATTCAACCTACACAGTGGTACAATTCCGCCAACACCTTCATTACACGCCTTTGGTCATAAACTGCCTATTGACCCATTATCGAACCACCCCCACCTTAGCACGGTGACCGGAGCTTGCAGCAAATTCTCTGTAAATTGGACAGATATCAATGAACCTAAGAAAATTATTTGAAAGGGGAAAGATGGCAAAATGTGCCAGACCGAAAGCGGGCACTGGTCGTTGGAACACTGAATTTTAGTTCGTTACCATATTGTGGACGATGCGGTATTTCCAATTTCATGCATTTTACAAAGAAAAATATAGAGAGGAAGACATTGGGATAGAATTTCAGTGACATCTGCCTATTTTTTTCTTTTAATATCTCAAATTTTGCTTTTGATAGAAAAGATTTTTAAAAAAATTGATTCAAAAATTTTCATTTCAAAAAATCTTTCAAAACGGCACCAATTCTTCAAAATCACAAAAGCGAGAAAGAATTTTCGAACTTCTTTGATATGCCCCCCCCCCCCCAAATCGGAAATTTGGCGACTTTTTTTCTCGCCTAGCAAAATGCCTGTTTTGGGTGACTTTTTTCTTGCCAAGATTTATTCTCGCTAAATACACCTAAATTGGCAACAACAAAATAAGAAACAGCAACCCTAAAAAGTAAATAGGGAGTGCCAGATTTGGCGCGTAATTTTTTGGGGGGTATATCAAAGTTGTGCCGAATTTTCTTTATCCAAAACATCTTATTCCATGGTTGGTTAGGGTTTTTTTGGTCCAAGAACCATATTTGATCATGCTCCGCTAAGCAAATGGTTAAATTATAGACCGAATTATAAAACCACACATGATAAAAATAAAGTTATCAATAGACAATTACCAAAAATAAAAGTTTAAATACTTATTCATGAAATGTGCCATAATTTAAAATAAAAGGTTCGCACACAATAAACATAATAATTATACGGGGAAAATGATTGCTGTTTTGGAATTATTAAGACATTTAACTTTTTTTAAGAGTAATAATGGTATTTTATGATGTCTTATGAATTCCCCCCCCCAAAATTAATTTTAATTAGAAAGCACTATACATTTTTCCCCGATCATTTCATATCAGAACTTATACAATTTTGAACCGAACTAAAATGTTTACACAAGATCAAAATATAAAACTGCACCAAAAAAAACCCTCTTTAATTATTGTTTTCAATCGAGGTATCGTTTTTTTAATCAAATAATAATATTTAGAGCAATATTTCAGTATTTTTTAATGGTATTTTGGATAAAACTTTAATGAAGGCTCCTTTAAATAGTCCAACTTTTTTTTCCGATTTATTAATATAGAATTTTTTTATTTATCTTTTCATTAAGTGTGACCACTTTTTATTCATTTTCTATGGATAACAAATTACCAGAATCTTTTGAAACATATAACCGTTAAAACACTGATTTAAGACAGAAATCAAAGTTTTAATATCTTAAAATAATTGCAAAAATATCAGAATTTTCAATGTAGTTTTTCCTTTAAATTTTGCAACGAACCAATATCACACGGATGTTTAAAATATTTTGGTTGCAAAGATTACGGCAGATATTTAAGATATAAAATTAAATATATTTGTATATATAAAACGCTAACAGCTACTTTTTTAAAATCTTTAATTTGATGTAAAAATCATCTTTGTACAATAATATTTCCGGAAGTTATAGCGGTAAAACGTCGAAATTTCTCTTCATTTTTAATTAATTCAAATTTTGAAAAAAGGGCTAGGAGGTGCACATTCCCAACCCCAAAATATGCATGTGCTAAAATATACATTACTGGTAGCTGTTGGTCCAAAGGTCTGGCCTGTAGAGCGCCAATACACACACAAACACACCTTGAGCTTTATTATTAGTATAGATTAATGGAGCTGTGAAATGTAATCAGAATTTCACGACCATAGGCTTAACTTGTCACCAAATATTCCATCCAATAAGAAAAAAGAGAAGTGTAAAAAAAGTCAAGACGATAGACATATACTGAACGGGTGTTCCATTAATAATCGCTGTGATTTCCCTAAGGAAATTTATGATCATATCTCCTAATATTATTATCTCACCCACACATACACAAAAAAAGGTTTTTTTTTTGCATTATTATCTAATAATTAAAAAAATATCCCTACAGGAAAATCTGGTACATGATGCCAAGAAACTTTTTTTGAGATAATTATTATCTTATAATTAAAAAAAAATAGTCCTATAGGGAAATCTGGGGTTGAAGTGTAGCACGGTGTGCCCCCGAGTTTATCGCCAATATGGTAACCCAACGGAGCTTTCTTACAGTAACCCTAATTCTGTTTTGTTTACCATTTTTTACAATAGTTGAGTTGTTCAGGAACTACAACTGTTTTATAATAAATTTAATATTTAAAATATCAATTTCAGGTGATTTACATTTTGCTTATTATTTTAATTTAAAATTTATTATACAAAGAAAGTTTAGAATAAAATTAATGTTAATTAAAATAACATTTATTTCATTTTTAGTGTTAATATTTACAAAAAAAATTTTTTTCGCTTTCACATTTTTGATTATCATTATGCGAATTCGCAAATCATCTGCGTTTTCGTATTAAAAGAAGTCTGCCGTTGAATTATTCGCAGTTCTCGTAATTCTTTTCGTGCTCCAACGTTTAGTTCCCTCGAAATATTATTATGTCTGCAATCGTACAGGAGTGGATGTTTGGTAGTTGGGATCGTAGGCACAATTTCGAACCTCTGAATGGATGAAGGGTGATTGGAATATTTTTTTATGAGTTGATGAGGCTTGGAAAGAATGCTTTAGTGTTATGAAGTGTTAAGTGTTTATGAAAAGATTAAATAAAGCAAGTAAGTACATTAAATATTAAAAATTCTGTATAATATTCGTTCCTACAACATCATTTATTCTTACTTGTAATATTATTATGCACTATTCCTTAATCCACAACGTCCACCTGTTCAATTTGCTAGCGAAGCTACTGCATTTCCGCTCCGTATGAAAGCGAAGCCCTAGGATGTATTTTTGATGTTAAAATATACTGCCCGGTGCCTTCTACAGAGGCCTTCGGCATCTGTAGAAGGCATCGGGCAGTATTAAACAAATAATTATAATTAGTTCAACATTCTAAATAAAAAGGCGGGAAATGGCAACCGTAACTGTTTCGCGGAACAGTTTCTTTATTTTGTCCGCCATCTTTGTTGGCGACTTGGCATCCTTGGCGCAGCAAGGGGCACACTATTCTACACTTTTACCAAATCTGGTGCATGACGTCGAGTTGAAACTTTTTTTTGATATAAATATTATCTTATTCTTAAAAAAAATATCCGTACAGGAAAATCTGGTGCATGATACCAAGTTGAAACTTTTTTGAGACAGTAAATCAACCAAAGATATGAATCATATTTTTAAAAAATTCTTATTATTAGTTTAGTGAGTTTTTAGCCTCTTCCCCCTTTGACGGGAACCAAATACTTTTTTAATAATATCAGTGACATTTTAGTACATTCTTTTTATTATCAATTAATATTTTAATTTACTTTGGTTTCAAACATAAACCATGCTGTTCTGCAATTTAAACTTATCCTTCAAAACATTTAGCTGCTTGCTTTTGCCACATGTAAAATTATGAATTAAAAAAAATAGTTTGAAAATTATCTGCGATTAATATTTCAACTCCAGTAATTTGAAGTTGACGGATGAAATAAATTCATGTCATATCTAATAATACGTTATATTTTAAAAAACGCCTTTCATATCAATCGCTTCACTGCTTAGGAAATCAATAATCTGGGCGAACAAGCTTGCCGCCAAAGACGGCTCGTTATATGGAGGAGAAGAAAACTCGTGAAGAAAGTTGTGGGATATTTTGATGTTATGCAATCCATCTAAGAGAAGGAAGCAAGTTGAATCATTTGGTGTAACCATAGAGCTGATATATAAATAGCTCTATGGGTGTCACATCGATTCTACGAAACACAACCATTTTATTAACGGGGAAAAAAGTAAACACTCATTTAAAAATGCAATTTCCGGTTGCCAACTGGGAAAAATACTTAGACACATCATGAGAAAAAGGGCGGGAAAACAGTGAGTCGGCGACGATAATCTTTTTAAAATCACAATAAATCTTGCATTTCCGCTGATGCACGGGATACAAAAATAATACTTGTGAATAATACTTGAATAACAGTGAATGAATTGGTGGCAGTGAATAACAGTGAATGATTTTTAAGGCCTTTGTGGTGCTGATTCAGGCACCACAAAAGCCTTAAAAATCTATATTGAATGAGTTAATAGTTTTTACTATTCATAGGAGGATTAAAAAAATCTATATCAAGTGATATGTAGTTTTTGCAATTTATAGGAGGTTCAAAAAATCTATATCATATTACTATTCATTGGAGGATAAAAAATTTATATAATAAGAGTTATAACTTTTACGATTCATAGGAGGATAGAAAAAATCTACAACAAATTATTAATAGTTTTTTTATTCATAGGAGAATAAAAAAATCTGCATCAAATTAAATACAGTTTTTTTCTATTCCTAGGAGGATAAAAAATTTTATACTTAATATTCTCTACTAGTCATAGAAAGATAAAAAAATCGATGTTATAACATTTATAGTTTTTACTACTCATAGGAGTATAAAAATTTATATCATAAGAGTTTTAGTTTTTACAATTCATAGGAGGCTAAAAAAAATTTGTGTCATATGAGTTATAGTTTTTAGTAATCATAGGAGTATAAAAAAACTTTATATCAAATGAGAGTTTTTTCTATTTATAGGAGGATCTAAAAAATCTATATTAAATTACTTATAGATTTTACTATTCATAGCAGGATTTAAAATTTTATATAATTTCAGTTATAGTTTTTACATATTCACAGAGAATAAAAATATCTGTAAAAATAGTTATAGCTTTTTTTTTATTCATGGGAGGGTAAAAAAAATCTATATCGAATTACTGATAGTTTTTTACTACTCATAGGAGGATATAAAAAATTTATATCATACAAGTTATAATTTTTACCATTCAGAGGATTAAAAAAAAATTATGTCATGAGTTATCATTTTTACTATTCATAGGAGGATAAAAAAAATCTATAACAAATGAGTTATAGTGTTTACTATTCATAAGAGGATTAAAAAAAATCGGTATCAAATGGGTTATAGTTTTTACAATTCATAGGGGGATAAAAAATCAGTCAAATGAGTTATAGTTTTTACTGTTAAAAGGAGGATTTAAAAAATACATCAAATTACTAGATTTTTATTATTCATAGGAGGATACAAAAATTTATATCATCTGTTATAGTTTTTACTAATAACAGGACGATAAAATATTTATATGAGTTATAATTTTAATTAATCATAGGAGTATAAAGAAACATATCAAATGAATTACAGTTTTTACAATTCATAGGATGATAAAAAAGAATCTCTGTCAAATGAGTTATAGTTTTTTATTCATCAGAGGATTTAAAAAAATCTTTATCAAAATACTTATAGTTTTTACTAAATACAGCAGGATACAAAAATCTATATATCAAATGAGTTACGGTTTTTATTATTTGCAGGAGGATTAAAGAAATCTGTCAGTTTTTACAATTCACAGGAGGATAAAAAATTCTATATCAATATCATAAATAAAACATATAAATATTCATAGGAGGAGTTGAAAAAATCTATATCAAATTAGTTATAGTTTTTATAAATCACAGGAGGATACAAAATTCTACATCAAATGAGTTACAGCTTTTATTATTCATAGGAGGATAAAAAAATCTATATTAATATCATAAATGAATCATATAAATATTTATAGAATGATAAAAAAGATCGATATGAAATGAATTATAGTTTTTACTATTCATAGGAGGACTTAAAAAATCTATATCACATTAGTTATAGTTTTTACGAATAACAGGTGGATACAAAAATCGATATCAAATAAGTTAATTTTTATTATTTACTAGCCGCCTTTGGCGACCAGCTGCTTCGCCATGAGTAATGTGTTCTAAAAATTTTTTTTTTCGGTGATGCTGCCAAAATATTAAATATTTTTTAAAGAAAGCGAAAAAGGGGAAAAAATTATTCAATAAATGATTTAAATGTTGCAAACGATTTAATAAACCTTGGCTTTGCATTTATTTTTTTAGAAAATATCACATTTTATAATGAAAAAAAAAATGAATTCATGTTACAGATATTGCAAACGATAATGGAAATATGCCATTAAGTCGGGATTCCAATGCATATCCTGTCTAAATTCGATCAGGTTTACCGTAAAGAAGATTTGTTGAGTTAATTAATTGGATATTGCAAACGATCATAAAATCCTTTGCTTTGCATTTATTTTTTTAGAAAATATCTCATTTTTTATTTCTTTTATTTTATCCAGTCACGTGCTAAAAGCTGCATTTCTTTAGATTTGATTTACGATGATAGGTTTTTTTTTATTTGAACTTCCTGCATTGTTTTCTTTCATTTTATCCAGTCACGTGCTAAAAAAAACATGTTTAAAATATTTCTTTAAAAATTCGTTAAAAATAGAAGCTTAAGTTATACATTAAAACACTGATACCATTAGAAAGCTAATTTTTTAATCTTTAAATTGATGTTAAAATCATGTTTGTGCGATAATATTTTCGGAAGTGATAGCGGAAAAACGTCGAAATTTCGCTTAAATTTTAATTAATTCAAATTCTAATTAAAAATTCGAAAAAAGGACTCCGAGGTGCACATTCCCGACCTCCAAGGTATACATGTACCAAATTTGGTAGCTGTAGGCACAGCGATCTGGCCTGTAGAGCGCAAACACACACACACACACATTGAGTTTTATTATAAGTATAGATAGGATAAAAAAATGTATACCGTTTTCACAATTCATAGGAGGATTAAAAAAATCTATATCAATATCATAAATGAAACATATAAATGCTCAAAGGTAGTTTATTATGATGTAGGTAAACAAAAATAATAAAGTGTTATTGCACATAGAGTAATAACTTTTAAAGGAGAAACTTATAGTTAGATTTTTGTTTCATTTAATGTTCGTAATTTTGACGTCTCCATTTTGCACTCTTTTTCAGAATGGAAATTTGTTGGAATAAAAAAATTTTATAATTTAAAAATATGAATAGTTGAAATTCCATTAGAAAATAGTGTTAGAATTTAATTTGATGAATTCAGAGAACGGTTATTATTTATCATTGACTGTAAAAACTTATGAAAAATACATAATATAGAAATTTTAAAATGGAATAGTTACGAACTGGACCCTAATGAGGCAATTTGTTCGATTCATTGTGTATTTGTCTTGTAAACAACACAGATAATCTTCATCCTTACTTTCGACAATGGAAAAAAATATCGCTGTTCGATATTTGATGAAACAATGAAAAAAGTTTGAATATCAGCTCCAAAATTTAATCTAGTTTTGGAAATCAGGCAAAAATATTTAATTTTTTTCAAAAATCAAGAAAAAATTTGCATTGTTATAAACTAACTAGCTGGTCCCCGACGCGTTGTTGCCGCAGGAGAAATAATTTCCGAAATTTCGTTTGAAATTAAAAAACAAAACTGTCTGCTTTTATTAGGAATAATAAAAAAGAATACTATTTATTTTCGTGTCAGAAATGAATACATTCATTGAAATGGAATGATGTATAGAAAGGAGAAGCGTAAATGGTATTTATTCTATTCTTTCTTACTTTATTGTTCAAAAGCTTTATAGCAGGCAGTATTTTTTTTTTTTCGGCCTTCAGCCAAAACAAACAAATATTCTTGACTGTCCGACTCGTAAGCATCCAGCATACAACTGGTTATGTGAAAAACATGTATTTTTTAGGTTCAGTCCGCACATTTAAAGAGCAAGTTATAAGTTGTCCAAGTTTTATCGCGATCGGATGAGCGGCACGGCAACGCATAAGAGACACACAGACAAACATTCATTTTTATTTATAGAGATATCATTGAAAGGACAATTTTTTGAAACGAAGTAGTAGTTATTTTTTGTGCAATATTATTTTTGAAAGTTAATAAATCGGGGACAAATGTCAAAATACAGCTTAATTCTTATGAATTTAAATTTATAACAAATTCGCTCCGATGTGCAAATTTGTTCCCCCTAGGTATATACCAAATGCATTTTTATGTGATATATCGAAATTTTATTTGTTTTACAGAAACTTCTTTTTTTAAAAAAATGAGGGTTCTTGAAAAAAGAAATAAACGAATCAGCCCTTTAATTAATTGGAACACATTTTCAGTTCCATACTATAAACGTCGAGATAAATAACACCGACATTTGACTTAAAATCCTTTATTTACCAAATTATGCTGTCAGCCATTTTTCATCTTCATTTTCCCACCAGTAGCTTAGTTTCCTTTACAGAATAATCCCAGGGAACCCGAGAAAAAGAATGTAATCAACAGAAATATAATAATTAATTTAATTACTAATTTAATCATTATTAATTCCTACTTTTACCTTACATTAATTCCCTGCTATTTGGGTTACATTCTCCATGTTCTTTAGAATGCCATCAGCAAAAAAAAAAAATAGTCATATAGTAAAGATATAAGCGAGATTTAAATGATACTTTCAAGTACCGTCAGTAAATAAAAGGTTAAGAAATGGAGGCTCCATACATTGGAGAAGTGTCTTAGAGACTAACATATACATGCGTTGTACTTCTACTTAAAAAAAAAAGAAAACAATACGTGAGGACAATGCCACCACAACTCATAAAAAAAATTATTCAATACGAAATAGCGAATGTCACCTTTAGCATGCATGCATAACTAAATGAAAATTTAGAAAAGGAAAGCTGCTTCTTTAGCAGAAATTGTTCTCTCGCATTTACAAATTCTATCGCGCTTATTTTCGGGTATCCTCCCCCCCCCCCTCATAGGCATGAGGCATTTTTGCGTTATGGAAGGTGATAAAAATGTAGCTACAGAACATGCTGCCTGAAAGCTGCGCTGTTCCAACTGCTGGGAATTAAGCTGCAAGAGTTCCCCGAAAACGATGGACTTCGCCGGCAAGGTCGCGTTGGTCACTGGTGGGTCCCAAGGGATCGGAAGGGCTTTGGTTTCTGAGTTATTGAGATGTGGAATGAAAGTAAGGACATGTTTTCTACTGTTATTATGTGGGAATCGGGGGTATATAATTCCTATAATGCATTACATTTTGTTTTTAGACAAAAGTTCATTAAAAAAGTGTGAAGGAAAACTTTAAAAAAAATTAATTTGTCTATTTTTTAATCGAATGCCTAAAATGTTCTCCTTCCCAAATGCCTAATTTAACGCCTAAAATCCACTCACAATAATATTTCATATTTTCTAATTAATACATAATTATTTTGCACTTTATAGCCCACTAGCTGTTGGCGTGTTGTTGAAGCTGAAGAAATAATTTGGGAAATATCGTTCGGAATTTGAAATCCCTGTCTTGTTTCATTAGGATTGATAGAAAGAATAATATTTATTTTCTCATCAGAAATGAATACATTCATTGAAATGGGGTGATACATAAAGCAGAAGCGTAAATAATGTGAATTCTATTTTTTAAACTTTATTATTCAAGATTTTAGAGTTAGCAATATTTTTTTCCCATCCACAGAAACAAATAAGTGCAAGAAATAAGTACTCAAACTTTAATCTGAATTGAATGAGCGGCATAAGAGACACACAGACAAACATTCATTTTTATTTATGTAGATGATAAATTCTGTATGATTTATAATCAACTGCTAAATATAGTGTTTATTTGAAAATCATCATTTGACCACAATAGGGAGAAATACACAGATTTAATGCTAACTACTCAGATTTCTTTTTGAAAGCGGTCTCATAATGATCAAAATGTAGTGAAAAAAAATGACAATTTGAACAAATGAAACCTATTTGTTTAAACATAATAAGTCAAAAAAGAAAGATGAAATTGCAAAGTGTTAAGGACTACGGTTATACTAAAAGATTATACATTTCTAGATTATCATACCGCAGATTGATCTGACTCTTATTAGCAATCGTTTTAAAATACTAGGAAAAAAAACACAATCTTTATGAGTATCATGATAATTATAATATAAAAACATTATAATACATAGATATATAAGTATATAAATATTATAATATATATAATATTTCACATTATAATATATAGATATATAAATATATAATTATAATATATAGCAATTGCCATTTAAATGATCCTTAAAATTAGGCAAAAGTTCCTTTAAAAAATGGGAGGAAAGCTTTTAAAATTTTTTTGTCTAATTCGAATACCTAAAATTCCCTCCAAATCATATTGAATATTTTCAAATGAATACATAATTTTTTTTGCATTTTATACCCCATGATAAATTCTGTATTATTTATTATCAATTGGAAATATTATACCGCAGATTGATCTGACCCTTATTAGCAATAATTTTAAATCATGAGGAAAAAAACACAATACTTATGATAATATATATATATATATATATATATATATAGCAATTATTATTTAAGTGATCACAAAAAATTAAACATTCATAACTCAATAAAGAAAGAAAAGAATTAAAGCAGTTATTATTATGTTAAACCATCATTCTGTAAACTTATAACCTGAAACATTCATATGAATCCCCATTTTCACAATTTAATTCAGTGACATTATTTCTGAACAGCTTATTACAGGTGCACAATATCGTTAGACACAATCTGAATATTTATGACAGAAGTTATACAAATAAATTTACTTAACCGTAGAATTTTAATAACCAAAAACAAGTCACACTTTACCATCTTGCAGAATTTAACCAAAAATATAATATTTCAGTATTTTAGTCAATTGCACCTCATTATAATAAATACCATCAAGGTATTAAGATTGATATTTTAAATGCTGAGTTATTTCTTTACACTAAAGTTCTGAAATAAGAATAAATAAAGTTAGGACAAACGAAGTTTAGATTTTAAGTAAAAATGTAAATTGCTTGATACACTTAGCTTTTCTGAAGACATAATTCTCAGTAATGAAAACAGCTGTTGTTGGACTCTGCCACAGCATTTCTTAATCAGGGCTCACACGAGGCCAACTACTGCGCACAATGGAAGACCAAAAGTACCTCAGGAACATCACGTGATCTCAACGGTACAATGGCAAATGGTTACCTCATTGCAGTCACGTGATCTTGCTGAAGTGAAGATGGGTGCTCACGGGACTTACTACTGCCTGCAGTCGTTACCTGTCTGTTGTTGCCCCGGCATTGTCCTCGTGTGAAGAACTGAGACAACGTGGACAGTGGCTGTCTCATCGACACAATTATTTGCCATTGTCCCGTTGTGGTCACGTGAAGTGGACGTGATCTTCTATTGAGCGTAATAATTAGCCTCGTGTGAACCCAACTTAAACAGCGTTCACACGGGCCAACTTTTGCGAGCAATTGAAGGCCACGCCTATTTCAGGAAGATCACGTGATGGCAACGAGACAGTGGCAAATAATTGTCCCGATGAGACAACCGTTCGCCATTGTCTCGTTAGAGTCACGTGATGCTTAGGAGGTAGGTGACCTTCAACTGCTCCCAGTAGTTGGTCTCGTGTGAACTCTGCCTTATAGAGAACTAGCTGGCACCCAGCGCGTTGTTGCCACCGAAAAAATAATATCAAGTGCAATCAATCAATCATTTGGCAATGTTTTATCGAAATAGGATGAACGGTACGACAGTATATAGAATACGAACAAACAAATATGTATTTTTATACATTAAATTTGCGTATTTTTTTAGAATTGTAAAACTTGGTATTCTTTCAGAAGGGTAATGAAAGAAACTGTTTATTGTACCTCGTGACTCGTTTCCTATTCGCTCAGAATTCTCAAGTTTAATTTTAGCAAATGTGATTAAAATGTTTTCTTTTGAAATGGATTAAACATAAAACCATATGTATACCATAAAATCGTGAATATAGTTGAAAAGATAATTTTTGAAAATTAAGATGGTGTAAAATTATTTGTACTACAATAGTTTTAGTAGTTGCTGCAAAAAAAGCTAAAATTTTATTAAAACTTTAAAACCCAAATCCGAATCTTTCTCGCATATTCGATAATAAATTTATCCCTTCTGAGAATGATTTGCATGTCATTTGCGTTCTAAAGCTACAAAATATTAACCTTTAACTTGGATTTAATGTTTCTACAGAATCTATTGTGTTCTCGGCGAGTAATTAGGAGAATTATCCTTGGTAAATAGATGCGGTTGAGATCCGAATTTTTATTTTAAAATTTTTGGTAATTGTTCTATGCCTTTTCAGCACAAATAAACATTTGTTAGCATTTTTAATCAAACATAAACTTAGGTATCTTTACCAAGTTCACTGCCACCACCCTCGCCTGATATCCGGAGCATCTCTCTAAGGAGATGACCCCTTCTTTGCTCTTTTTCAACTGTAGTAGAGAAGGTGTCATCTAATAACATTGAGGGTTTGGTCCGAACGCAATCTACGAATTATCTCGTAGTTAGCAGTCAACGTGTTAATGGTCATATTAAAGCAGTCCTCACCAAACCTAGAATTACGAGTAAAAAACATCAACAGTTTAACTTCCAGTAAGGCTGGTTGCATACACAGCGCTTTTTTCTGATCGCTTATTTCACCGATGCCGACATAACAACAGTAGTGTATTGAACTGTACGAGAGCTTACACACTAGGCGGACAAATAAAGATTCGGTCTATCCGCCTTTGATCGGACTCTGTGCAGACGCCCTCTGTCACGAGCGCTTCATCAGATGCAAGATCCCAAATCCTTTTTCCCATTCATTGAGTAAATCGAAATAAGTCAATTCCCCCCCCCTTTCCTCCTCTTCATACTTAGTTTAAATAACACGGTTAAAGTCAATTAATTTGTTGATGAAATGATGCCGACTCTGACGACGGAGGCGGAATTGAAGCGCCGTGTGTGTAAGCATTTGGTTTCTGGGAGAGGTTTCGGCAAAATACTGACCGGAGAAAAAAAAGCTGTGTGCGCAACGAGCCTTAGCTTCTGCTTTACAAAACTATTTTAAGACCAGTTCTCATGTACGGCTCCCAGTTTTGGGGGGCAATTTCTGCCACTAACCTTAAGAGGTTGAAAATGTTTCGAAACCGACACCTGATGAGGACTGCGAACGTTCCCTGGTATAATCAGGAGAAAAATTCAACATAACGACCTCAAAATTGAACCTGTTTCGGAATTTATTAAGGGAATATCCTTCAAGTTCTTTGAAAAATCAATTATCCCAGATTCGTAACCAGTTATTAAACCTGTCTGCCTACGATCCAGCTGTTCCCAGCTAGAGGAAGAAACAGAGATAGTGTCTGCATCCATCTTCCCTCAGTCGAGAAACTGAGGATTAATTAACTCTGTTACCAATATGGTGGATTAAATTCGTCAAAATTATTTACCTGTTTCGACCCTAGATAACTGCGACGAGCTACAAGCGATAAATTCCTCCCACTGGTGTGGTGTAGAGTGGGGGGTTTCATCTCAGGTGTCGTCTTCGTCATCCGATCGTGGTTCAAATTGACGAGGTCCGTGCCAAAATAGCCGTAATGTTGCTTCAAAACGGGACCTTAATATGACTAAACTAAAATTAACCCAATAGTTAATAAGACACGTGTAACGTAATTCCATTAATTACTCATTCCATTGAACCCATAAATAATCTGAATATTATTTTTAATTAATTAATTATTTCAAAAAAAATCTTAATCTACCAACTTTATGATGTCTGAGCGTTTACAGCGATCGTCCAAAGCAGTTCAATTAATTTTAACTTTTCCCTAAATCTTTACAAATCAACGCATTCGCTGCCATTGACGCGCCTGTTCGTTACAAATAATATGTAACTGTACCAAACCAACTATGTCATGTCACCTTCTCTGCTACAGTTGAAAGATAGCTAAGAAGGGTTCACCTCATTAGATAGATGGTCCTGCTATCAGGCGGGTAGTGGCAGTGAACGAGTTAAAGAATTTATTCCAAATTATGATGTGGGGGGGTGTTCGTCACTTCTTTGTCACACCGCGGAACTCCGAAACATTCACGACATTGCCGTCGATCGAGGGAGTGTCTGTTAAGGATCTATCTTTCTGACCAACCTCTCTTGAACACATGTTAATTACAAGCGATTCGCAAGCTAACACTGGCTAAAGTGCGCCTGACATTTAATGACAACGGTTGCTGGTCGTTTCTGGAAGTTTGAGGAGTCTCTTCATAAGGGAAAAACTATGCTTAACATCTGGACATTTTGAAATTATTCTCCCTTGAAAGCATGATGGATCTGTTAAATGACAGGACACGCACTTGCGTGTTCCCATACCTGGATAAACAAAAAATAACCAGACGTATTGACTCTTCTAGTGAAAAGTATCCACATCTGGCTGTATATATGCTAAAAACTATGCGTGAGGAAACAAGTGACTGATCGGAATACCAATCAACATATGTGGAAAAAAGGTAAACGTTACACTGTAGTCTCCTTGGCTAAAAATTACCAATTACCGCTGCATATTTCTAAAACTCAGCTAACTCAGTTCAGATTCGCAGCTCACACCGGCTAAAGTGCGTCTGACATTTAATAACAATGGTTGCTGGTCATTGATCATTTCTTGAAGTTTTGAGGAGTCTCTTCATAAGTGAAAAACCATGTTTAGTATCAGGATGCTTTGAAATTATTCTTCCTTGAAGACACGATGGATCTCTTAAATGACAGAACGCGCATTTGCGTTCTAATACCTGGATAGCAACAAGTAACCAGACTAGAATTGACTCTTCTGATGAAAAGTACATATCTCTACAACTCAGCTAACTGAGTTCAGATTCGCAGCTAACACCAACTAAAGTACACCTGACATTTAAAGACAACAGTTGCGAGTCGTTTCTTGAAGTTTTGAGGAGTCTCTTCATAAAATAAAACTATGTTTAGCATCTGGATGTTTTGAAGTTTATTCTCTCTTGAAAACATGATGTGTCTGCTAAACGACAGGACACGCACTTGCGTTCCTATACCTGGATAGCAACAAATAATCAGATGTATTGACCCTTCTAGTGAAAAGTGTCCAAATCTGGTCATGCATATGCTATTAACTATCTGCGGGGAAAGAGGTGACATCCTCTTGTATACAGCCGACCATCCAGCCTCCACTGAACGTAGCAGTATCTACATGATTGGTTGTAGTCGATCGTTGAATAAGTATTGTCCAACCTTACATGGACCGATCAGTCAAACTAACATTCCTTTTGGTTGTGGTAAGTATCTGCCTTTCTCCCCATCTGTGCACTCTCAAACAGTTGGAATGAAACTGTCCATCTTTGATATTCTATCCTTCAGGGTTTTGAGATGAACTGGTACCATCAGTGCTGTACTTAAATCCTTATTGACAATCTTCGGGTTTTTCCTTCACTCTGAGATCTCCATGCATTCCATTAAATAGTGGTAAACCGTACCCACTTCTCCACAAATTCACTTACTTTCCTGCGTTCTTCCAAATCTTTGGAAATAGGCAGGAAACCTCCCGTGTCCAGATATTATTTGGATGATAAGTGGATATCTTCTTGTTTTTAATTCCGGATTAGGATTAAAGTCGAAAGTGAATCTTCCTTTTTGGAGACATATACCAACCATTGTAGTTTAAATTTTTCTCTCCATTCCCCTTTTAAAACACCACTCGATTTGGGGACAATAATATCAATATTCTCTTTCTGTGTCGCCAACTTCGCTTAGTGATCCGTCTTTTCATTACCGTATATCCCAATCTGGGCCTTTATTCAATCCAATTCTATCGACTCGCTAATTTTAACACTTTTTATCTTTTCTTTTATCGTCCCTATTACCTTATTACAATTGTGTGATGATTGTATGGCTTGTAAAACCGACAGAGAATGGGAAAAAATTGAGCACTTCTGTCCGTCCTCCACCCTTTCACAATATCCAATGGCCATTTTTAAAGCTTGTACAAGTAAACGCTACGCTGTAGTCTCCTTGGCTACGAATTACAATTTACCATTGCATGTCCCCACAAGGGATAAAGATGAATTAAGTAAGCCCAAGATGTGCTGATGTCTCTCTTTGATTATCAGGTGAGCATCTGTGATGTTGACGAAAAAGAGGCCAAAGAGTACATTGAAAACCTTCCATCCACTCTGAGAGAAAACGTCACTTTCCAGCAATGCGATGTGACTTCATTCGAAAATTTTAAAGGTATAGATGCTCATTTTCATACAAAATAAATAAATAAGCAGACGTATTTTTCAGAATCTTGTCATCACAAACAAACTGTAAATCTGTTTCTGTCAATCGGCACACGTTTTCAGTTCCTATCGGATAGTTAGCTTCATAAGCCAAATCCATTTCCGAATCTGAACTGCAAAAAGCTCGTTTTCTTCGGCTTTGCTCTAACCAAATCCCTCACCCTATTTCACTCAATAACCTAAACCTCGAACAATAGTTGCAGGGATGGACAGAACAGGATCGTCTGTCCATGTCTCTCACACTTCATGCTCTTTACAGTGTTTAAATAACCACAGCGTAATAGTTACAAGGGCATGAAGCGGTGGTGAGTGTTGTGTATTAAAAGAATTAAAGTATACAACTTTCGGGATTTTTTATTTACTGAAAAATCCGATAAAATTATAGTATTTTTGAATTTTTATAAAAAGATAGATTGAAAAAACTTCTATGAAACCAGAATGTACCACTTAAATGCCATTTTTAAGAGTGGAAAATTTTGTTTTATACCTCTTTTTTAGCTTTAAAAAACCTAAACACCATCCAGTTTAAAAGTATATCAAATGATTTGCTCAAACGATGTTTTCTACCACACTTAGTGTGGTGACATCTTAATAAGCCAGTAACAGCCCATAACATCGGTGATCACCTTTGTATAGGAGATATGTTACTCAGCTGCAAATCGTGAGGTCGCGAGTTCGATCCTTGGCGGAATTCATTCTCCACATTGGCACATTTCCAACCAACGCTATTGCCAAATAAGGAATTACTGAAATACACATTATTAAAATATTCAGATCGAAATTTTAGCCAACCTGAGTCCTTTTACTTTTGCATATGATGTATAAGAAAGTACAGAAATTGAACGTGTGTGCTTGCTTGTATGTCAGATAAATTTATATATATATATATATATATATATATATTCCTTAAATCAATCAAAACAAATTTCCTGATCCACAAAAATTAAAACGAAACCAACTAGGTCGAAATCGAAATTAAAACTCAATTTGGAATTAAAAGCTAAATGTTCACAAAATGAAAATTAAATGAAACAGAACCAATGAATGAAACAAATCCAAATTGCTATAATTAATAGAATTATGTAAACGAAACAGAAACGGCACTAACCACGGAAACGAAACCAAAACCGGAATCGAAACTAAAAATCATTACGGATTCAAACAAGTTTAAGAATTAAAAAAGTTTTTGTTTTTAAATCAATCATTGTATTTGGTGAGCGCAAATGCAGCTACAACTAAAATCAAATGAATCTAAATTAATTAACAAAATAAGCGAAGCAAAAAGGGAACACAACCGAATCAAAACAATAATCAATAGAAAAAGAATCCGGTATTAAAACTTCATCAAGGGCCACTTTCAAGCAAAGATTCCAAATAAGGGATATTTTCTGTGAAGCATCGGTGGACAATGGTCAAAAGTATTGACACCTTGTGATCCGAAAATCCCCAGAAAATTACGGCTAAAGAGACATACCAATTTAAACATCAAAAGACAAAAACAAAGCAAAACATTAAAAAACATCACCTAATGAAACAAAAATATATATAAAAAGTAAAACTACATAAGAAAATTCAACCACAATTAATAACTCAAACTAAGAAAACAAAAAGAGAAAGACCTACCCACACAGGAAAAACTACCTGTCTAATTATAATACAGGGTAAATAAAGATAAATGTAGTTTATGAGCGCCATCTATTTCACTATTATTAAATCATTTCTTTTTTTATTAAAATATTTATATTGCAGTAGTTTTTGGGAAAATCATTATTGTTTCAATTTTTAATAAAACTATTTGTTGCTTTTATAAAGGAGATTTTGTTATTGCAAATTGTTTTAATTTCATTAAATTGGGAGAAAATTAAATTTTTGAAAATTTTAGTGTTAAGATCAGAGTGATAATTACAGAGTTTAGTTATATTAAATTTGAATTCGTCTCTTTTATCATAAATAGAATGCTCTCATAAACTACATTATCTTTATTTACACTGTATTATACACTGAAGTGAAAAAAGTCATGGGATAGCAATATGAAAATATACAGATGGCAGTAGTATCGCAGCGAAAAAGTATAAATGCGCAGTTCGTTTTCCAGAGCTTTCATTTGTGTTCAAGTTATTCATGTGAACAGGTTTTTCGTGATTTATGGCGGCACGACGAGAATTAACAGACTTTGAAAGTGGAATGTTAGTTGGAGCTAGACGCATGGGTCATTCCATTGTGGATATCGTTAGTGAATTCAACATTCCGAGATCCACAGTATCAAGAGTGTGCAGAGAGTATGAAATTTCAGGCATCACATCCCATCATGGACAGCACAGTGGGCGACCACCTGCACTTAAAGACCGAGACCGCCGACGTCTGTGTAGAATGGTCAATGTTAATAGACACGCAACACTTCGTCAAATAACTGCAGGAATCAATGTGGGACGTACGAGGGACGTGTCCGATAGGACTGTGCGGCGAAATTTGTCTTCCTTGGGCTATGACAGCAGAAGACCGACTCGAGTGCCTTTACTGACAGCATGACATCGCCTGCAGCGACTCTCCTGCACTCGGAGCATATCGACTGGTCCCTAGACCAGAGGAAAACCGTGGCGTGGTCAGATGAGTCACGATTTCAGTTTTTAAGAGTTGATGGTAGAGTTCGAGTGTGGCGCAGACCCCACGAAGCCATGGACCCAAACTGTCAGCAAGGCACTGTTCAAGCTGGTGGTGGCTCCATAATGGTGTGGGCTGTTTTTACATGGCATGGACTCGGTCCTCTGGTGCAACTGAACCGATCTTTGACTGGAAATGGTTATGTTCAGCTGCTTGCAGATCACTTGCAGCCATTCATGGACTTCACGTACCCACACAACGATGGGATTTTTATGGATGACAATGTGCCATGTCACCGGGCCAGAACTGTTCGCGATTGGTTTGAAGAACATTCCGGACAATTCCAGCGCATGATCTGGCCACCTAGATCGCCCGATATGAATCCCATCGAGCATTTATGGGACATCATCGAAAGGTCCGTTCGTGCCCAAACTCCTGCACCATCCACACTTTCACAATTATGGACGTCTATACAGACAGCATGGTTCAATATTCCTGCAGAGGACTTCCAGCGACTTGTGGACTCCATGACATGTCGAGTTGTTGCACTTCGCCAGGCAAAAGGAGGACCGACACGATATTAACAGTCATCCCAAGACTTTTGTCACTTCAGTGTAATTAGAAAGGCAGATTGGTAATTTTCCTGTGGCGGGTAGGTCTTTATCTCTTTTTGTTTTCTTAATTTGAGTTATTAATTTTGGTTGAATATTCTTATGTATTTTTACTTTTTATATATTTTTGTTTCATTTGGTGATGTTGTTTAATGTTTTGCTTTGTTTTTGTCTTTTGCTGTTTAAATTAGTATGTCACTTTTGCCGTCATTTTCGGGGCACGAGGTGTCAATACTTTTGACCGTTGTCCACCGATGCCTCACAGAAAAAATCCCTTATTTGGAATCCTTGATTGAAAGTTTCCCTTACGAAGTTTTCAGGCCGGCTTCTTTTTCTGTTGGTTATAGTTTTGATTCGGTTGTGTTTCTTTTTGCTTCGCTTATTTTGTTTATATATATATATATACAGAAAGAGAGAGGGAGAGTTTCTTGATTATTTCAAACCGGTTTAAACTGTTTAATAGCTTAAATAAACTAAGACAAATAATAACAAAAAATAATAATAATGTACTCACATGATAACTTGAAATTTGTGATCGTAGATATCCTTTTTCTAGTATTTTTATTTATTCATGGTTGTTTACGTTCATTTTTTTTCCCGATTCCTTCAGATGCCTTCGATGGAGTGATTTCCACCTACTGCCGAATCGATTTGGTGGTCAACAATGCCGGACTGCACGACGAGATGAACTGGAGGAAAGTGATCGACGTCAACATTGTAAGCATGCGATCATCACCACTCCCTGTTAAGCTTCTTGTTTGAGTAAAAGACGTTCTCGAGAACATTTTTATTCATGTTTCGAAATTTTTTTTTTATTTTAATCGTTTTTTAATCTTCAAAGAATTATTCTGTCCTCATGGGCTTCCAAATATGAAGGCATTACGTCGATTTAATTCCCTCGATAGGGATGTATGACGGTGGTCTTGGCTGGAATTCTGCCAATGGGGAGTATTGAATCCTGCCAAGGATCGAACTCGTGATCTTACGATTTACAGCCGCGTAACATACCCTCTAATAAAAGTGATAACATACGTTTAGTGGCTGTTACTGGCTTATTAGGGTGTCACCACAATACTCCCCCATCAATGAGTCTTCTGAGAGACGAACGATTTTATAGCGCCAAGCGTTATGGCGAGCGTATGAGAGTTGTTACAGCCTCAAGTAAAGTTGGCGACTTTCTATGATTGCGCCGATATCTAAAAAAGCCAGTAAGAGCCACTAGACATCGGTGAGCACATGTTCGGGTTTGAATTCCAGTAACTTAACCATTCGACAAAAGTGATCTCCAGTGTCTGTTACTGGTTTATTAAGATGTCTCCACAGATGGTTACGTTTAAATCTCCCTGTAATTTAGCAACAAAAAAAATGCGTTTACAATTGTGAATGTATTTGCTGCTGAAGAAATGAAGGGTTTGCCCCAAATAGAATGATGAAGCTCCAGCTTGGGGGAATTTAGAATTACATGCATTATCATGTGGTTAAAAAAAAAATCCTTGTTCATTTGCTGCCATAAGAAGCGAGAACTAAGATGTCCAATCTTAAAGCCTTATCACACGACAAAATATCATCCGCATTTTTCGTCAGCAAACGACAACGAAAGTGGCGTCACTTCAAAGTTTCACACAATTGGTTGAATTTCGTTTGCAGACAGTATTTCCGTTACTATCGTCGGCATTTTCAAACTAGATAAAAAAAAAAGTTGACGATGACGAAAAACTTGATAGACCGATTCATGAGGGTAAAAACAGAAAATTGCTGACAAAAAGTGTGGACGATATTTTGCTGTGTGATAGAGCCTTTAATTCTCGCTTTAGCTAATAGATGGAGTTGTCTATCTCAATAGAATTTAGAATATTCTCACGTTTTTTACGGCTTTCTGTAAATTTGAGTTTAATTTAGCTATATTAACTTCCCGTTGTTGAGTAACACTAGGGCTTTTTTGGGAAAGACCTGGTCATTTTGAACCATCATCAAATGACGAGGGTGACACCTCAGCTGGCACCTTCCCTTTCCACACCACACCAGCAGGAGGACATTTGGCCTGACAGATTTAACGTGCAAGACACCCCCTTATGAAAATTTCCTGCACTTCATTTTCATTTTTTTTTTTTTTTTTTTTTTTTTTGTAAAACAGGAAAAATTATTCTAATTTATTATTAAACACTAATTGAAAAAATAGATGCACGAATTAACTTTCTTAACCGTTTGAAAACCAACCGAAGCGTTTTAGTTTAGTTATATTACCGTCAATTTTTTTTAAAGCAACTCTAGGACTTTTTTGAGACGAACTTCGTCATTTTGAACCACGGTCAGATGGCGAGAACGACATCTGAGCTCCACCCCTCTCCAAACTTCCACACTACACCAGTGGGAGGATGTTTGGCCTAACGGATTTAATGTGCAACAGACATCCTCACACGACGGTTCTTCGGTGGAATCGAGTCTCGAAACTGAAAACCGTCCAAGCCGAGATCTTACCACCAGGCCACCGCGGCCCTCTGCAAACTTGAATAATTAAAGCTACCTCATTTTTACAGCAAACACTTCAATTGTGAAAAAAAAATGTCAATAGCACGACATAATTTTATTAGTGTCATAAGATGTTCAATTTTTTTTCAGGTGGGAGTAATAAATGGAACTAAGCTGGGATTCGAATACATGGACGTTCGAAAAGGTGCGCGTGGTGGCGATATTGTTAACATGGCATCTGTAGCAGGTCATGTGCTTTTCTTTTATAGGTTTTTAATGCTATTCGAACAGCCCCATTTGAATGACACACGTATTGCCGTTCAGGCTAATATGCAAAAGTGTAAATTAAAAAATTTGAACAAAATAAATAAATAAATATAGGGAGAGTGTGAACTAATAGTAGATTTGAAATATATATATATATATATATATATATATATATACCGATTTTTGTTGTTATTATTACTTTGCTGTTAATCGAGATATTTTAAGAATGTTCAATCATATCATTTTATAATAAGTTCTAATTTTGCATTCAAAAATAGTAAATGAAGAGATAATTCCTAGCATTTCGAAAGCGATATAATAGTTAAAAAATTTAAATCGTTTTCAAGATAAGGAACTCGTTAGTCAATGCGAATTAGTTCCATTCGGACTATCGACAAACTTTCTCCTCCATCATTGTCATTAGTGGTAGTGGGACAGTAAAAACGAAAAAAGACGTTTTCGTAGTTTTCTTTGATCAAAGTAGAAAAAAATTCGGTTGCACCCATTAAGAAGATAACCTAATAGGACGAAATAAGACGTTTCTGTTCGTATGGAAGCAGATTTTATTTATTTATTTTTGATTTTCATTTTTTGATTCACGGAAAAATATGTCTCCAGCTTTTGAAAAGATATATATTTCCTTTCATGGCATTCCTTATCACATAAAATAATTTTCAGTCACGCAGTTTTAGTGCTTTTGCATAAATTAAGTAATGCATCTGAACATTTGCAGGTTTCTCCGCAAATCCTCTGCGTCCTGTCTACACTGCCACGAAGCACGCGGTTGTCGGATTTACGAAATCCTACGGGGTAAGAAGTTTGTAAAATCTGACGACTGTTTTTATGCTGTTGCAATTTGGTGATAGCTAGACCCGAACTCATGGTTGTTATCTTGTTGGTCATGTT
This sequence comes from Argiope trifasciata, assembly GCA_026543055.1. Classification (NCBI taxonomy): domain Eukaryota; kingdom Metazoa; phylum Arthropoda; class Arachnida; order Araneae; family Araneidae; genus Argiope; species Argiope trifasciata. Next base: position 706,429 of record JAPMOQ010007146.1, on the reverse strand, counting down.
ATCTGGCCACGATCTTCGGGTTCGTAGCCAGATAACATGACCACAAGACTAAAAGTGATCGCCCAATCTAGAGGAGGTTATCCGGCTCGTAAAGCTTCCACCACAAAGAGACGAACGAAATCTTGTTGCTGTTTCGAGGTGATCTTATTGGCAGTTGAGTGTTTTTTAATGCGCCCCACCTAATTTTTTTTATTTCTATTTGCTGATTATTCATCAGCTATATCTATTTATTTTTTTGGTTTATTATGTATCGCCCTTATTTATTGGCCGATTATTTATCGCCATTTTTATTTATTTATTAACTGATTATTTATCCCCATTTTATTTAAATTTTTTTCGTGCAGAAGGTGCCTCAGCTGCTAAGCGAAGTTGCGAAGTTATTTTCAACGTCCTCGGTCACCAATGTTGCAATTAGCTAGGACCGAACTCACGATCTGCGGTTGGTAGCCAGATAACATGACCACAAGACTGAACGTGATCGCTCAATCTTGAGGAGGTTATCTGGCATGTGAATCTTCCACTACAATGCTACAGACTGACACTTTCAATAAACGTACAACTTGAGTGTTGTTTAATTCTTGAGCCATGAACATTTAGTTATTTCCCTCAGTGGCAAATACTCCTCGCAATCATTGAGAAATTTCATTTTATATCTGAAGAATTCTACCGTCATTAGAGTAATCCAGATAAAATGACGTAAGGACTTTATATATGGAACAAGGAACATTTAAAAATATTTATAAAACTGAAATTATTGAGGAATTTGCTATAAGAAAATATGTTAAAACTTATAAATCAAAGTGAACATACTTATATCAATCAAAAGAATAATTGTAGATATCCTGAATAAGATCTTAAATGTTCATATAGCTGTTGTTATAATTTATGTATTTTTAAAACGTTATATATATATATATATATATATATATATATATATATATTCAAATTTAGTGCATTCCAAAATAGGATTTTAAAAAATGAAAGAAATAAAAAATATAAGATAAGAAGTAAACTTGAAAACTGAACTTTTGGAACGACTGGATCTTCTTATGCATGATTCACGAGAATTTTCATTCTCCCTGTCTTCTATTTTCCAACGATTTCGTTTTCAAATCGATACGGCACGACTTATGCTCATGGTAAAAAATATTGTCCATTCATTTTTCAAACGCTTTCACTTGAAATGTTATCAAACCGCGTGTTGAGGTGACCGAGCAAGTGTTGCCAAACTGCGATTAACAAATTCAGCCTGATTTCGGGTCCACACACGCGTTTTGTGTATGCAGATGGGATAAAAATATGTGGATGACTATTGCCATTTATTTATTGCCTAAGCGATTTCTAACTTCAATTGTTCAAAAACCTAAGTTTTAATCATTGCTTACGAGATTTATAGCTTCAATTATTCAGAAACATACGCT
>JAPMOQ010007146.1:667441-704998 GCA_026543055.1 Argiope trifasciata | reverse complement strand
CTTCAAGTGTGCTGATTTAATTTTTAAAAAAATCCATGCTTTTCACATAACCAGTTGTATGCTGGGTGCTTACGAATCGGACAGTCAAGAAATTTTAAACGTGGAATGCATTTTTGCTACATTTCACTTTTTTTTCTTTTTTTTACTTATAATTGTGTTGCCTATTCACTTTTCACATATTAGAAGAAAAGAATGAGCGTGTTTCCTATTTCTGCAATTGTGTTTTGTCTCATTCCTTGTTAAGTTTTTGAATTTATAAAAATGTATGCCTTTTGAACAGAGAAACTTTTGGTTTTAAGAACCACATAAATATATTTCTTTTACCAAAGTGTGCAGTAATAACGTACAATATATGCAGAAACGGAATAAAATCCTTCACAAGCATAAAAGCATATACTTAACAATAAGGCAACAATTCTCGTTATTCTTTTTTAAAAATTCTGAAGATAATTTTTCTTACCTTTATTAACACATTGTATGCGGGACACGTACGTTTTCTGACGATGGATGCTTGAGCGCTGGTCACGTACTTGTACGCGTGAGTGTCACAACACGGCTTGCTTGTGGGTACAAAAATAACGGCATATACAGGTAAACGAAGCCGAATGAGAGCATCTACTGCACAGATTCTGGAAAAATTGAGACAAATAAAAACTAGTTTTTACATCAGAAAGGGGAGGTGGATTAAAAAAAATCAATTTAGATTTAAAATTAACTTTTTATTTCTCCTTGCGAAAATGAGGGAATTTTGCCTCATCTTAGAGGAAAATGCTTTGAACCTTACCACACTGTAGAGCATTATTAGCTTTATGATTGCTCTTCTCATTTTTTTTATAATGTAAAAATGTTTATTCATAATTCGAAAAAATGTAAACTATATACTACTATTTGTTTTTGATATTTAATATTTACGATACTATTTTTATTTATCCAACAAAAAAATATATTTTTTGTTTACAAAAATCTTATGGTTGTTGTTTGTATATTTTAATATAAAACACGAAAAGTTAAAAAAGGAAATAACTTTCGATCTATTAAGATTGAACTAAATAATTAAATTGACGCGCAAAACGCCCGCTCCCGGTAGAATTCCGCAGCGAAATGTACCCGCACACAATGTGTTAAACAATTCTGCTTTTTCTTAGTTAAATTCATTTTTTAATTTTGATTACTTTCAGACCCGAAGATGTGGCCAAGGCTTTGATGCAACTCCTGCAAGATGCTAAAAATGGAGCTCTATTAAGAGTAAATCCAAATGGCACGAACTACGTTTAGGCCATCCGATGCCAACTGAAAAATACGTCAAACAAAGATTACCATTTTACTGAATTTGGCTCTACTCTTTAAGATGATTAGTTCTAATATCTACGTGAAATGAATTCAACAAATGGCATTTATATCTTGCAATTAAAAAATGTATAAATAATGTAAAAACAAATTGTTTACGATCGTCGTTGAAATAAAATAAACTAGCCATATTTGGCGAACCTGCTTCATTGATTTAGATAACTTTAAGGATTTTTTAGGCTTTTAAATGGTTCATATGGTAAGCATTTTTGCAGCATTTCTCTTTGTTATTTAATACTAGCTATTCCCCGCGACTCTGTTCGCGTGGAAATTTCGATGCATAGGCACGAAAAACTATCAAACAATGACAAATGAAAAAAAAATTAAACCTAACCTAAAAACGATGCATCTAAAAGGATAAGCATAAACGAAAGATATATAACATAAATACAATTCAATAACAAAAAACACACACAACTAATTTATTTACATCGTATACCCAAAATAAAACAGCAAATCGAGACCGGTCCAATCCATTTTATTGATGGATCGAGATGGAGATAGCTACAGCAGTATTATACGCATCGTTTTTAAACTTTTCATTTGAATGAAAACACACTTGTCAACAATCACCCACGAACTTAAAAATCGCCATTTGACGTAAGAGAAATGTCCGACTTCGCTACGACAGTTTGGGAAACGAAACACAGATTAGAATTTTTTTTTATTTCCTTTATTCTGTTTTCTTTTAATTTAAAAGTACTTCACAATGAATCCGACAGATCGATTCATTAGCAACAAAAAACATTCATTAACAACATTTTAAATACATCAAACACTAAAAAAATAAACAGAATCGTTTGAAATAATCGGTCGAAATTCTGCTAAGCCTAACCTCATTTCTGTTGGGGGGGGATAACCCAGAGCCTTACTCATATTTGGCGGACTTTGGCCTCAGCTATCTGGCGCAAAAGTTAGTTTTTAACTAATAAAAAATGAACCACTCAATGAATCGGCCTAAAAAGTAGCCTATGTTCCATTCCTGACTAAAGTCTATCTTTGAACTAAATTCCATCCTATTCCGTTTAACCGTTCTAGCTTGATTGAATAACAAGCATCTATGGGTCCAAACTTTCACATTTATAACATCAGCATAGAAAAATGTGAATTTAATAAAAACATTTTATTTAAAATTAAAAAGTGTAAGCATTTTTTAAAAAGTGGAATTAAAAATCCTATTATCCGCGAAAATATATCTGCTAATAAATGTTTTGAAATGTTCCGTCACAAACATTTCAAAACAGACTGTAAACAAATTTAAATCAGTCAAGAAAACCCATATTTTTCACATTTCCGGTTGTACGTTGGATGTCCACGTGTTGGACAGACGGGAATTTTATTCGTTTCTGCTGAAGAAAGGAAAACAAAAAGTATTGTCTATCCTAAAGCACTTGAATAATAAAGAGGGGAAGAAAAAAGAATTATTTATATCTTCTTTACGCATCATTCAATTTCAATGAACGTATTCATTGTCGATAAGAAAATAAATACTCTTACATTCATTCCTGATTAAACAAGATAGCTATTTCTAAAATAACTTCAGCGGGAGCAACGCACCGGATCTTGACCTTTGGGATACCAGGTAGTCCATATAAATAGAAATGGATGTCTGTATGTCTCTTATGCGCTGTCGTGCCTCTAATCCGATAGCGATAAAACTTCGACAACATATTGCTCTTACACGAAGGTTATAGGCACAATACTATCATCTGAAGTTTAAAAAATATGTTCACATCTATTTACCGCATCTATTGACCAAGAGTTATTGTCAAATGAACTCTCCAAGGAGACCCAACATAATCAATAAAGATGCTGAATTTTAAGCTATGAAATTTTAATTAAAAATTTAATCACATTTTTGCGTTTTTGCAGTATTTTCCAGAAATATTTGAGTGCAAAAATTTTTGCATCATTTTAACTTTGAAAAGATTATTAATTCAACTATATTAAATTTATGGCATAAATATATTTTCTGTGTTTAACCAATATAAAAAGAAAATGTTTTCTATGTTCAATCAATTTTAAAAGAAAATATTTTCAACGTTTAATCAATTTTAAAAGAAAACGTGATTAAACATTTTCAAGCATTAATCTTGAAAATTTTCTGCGAAAATTAAACGAATCCTGAAGGATGCAAAAAATTGTTTCTTCCCTTACAATTCTCAAAGAACACCAAGCATTACAATTCTAATAGAATGCATTAATCTTTTATAAAAAATGAATCGCTGTTTGTCCGTACTTTATGCTCTGCCGAACTTTTCGGCCGATTTCCATGCAACTCATTGCTTGCACCTGTGAGAAGGTTATAGACAGTTATCATATCTATGATACAAAAATAAATTTTTGTTTGTTTGTACCTTATACGCTGCTGTACTATTCAACAGATTGCGATGAAACTTGATAAAAACTATTGCTTGCACATCCACGAAGGTTATACAGTAAAAGCTCCGCATTCGCGCTTCCTTCATTCGCGTTTTCACTATTCGAGGATTTAAAAAATGCGACCCAATTCCTATATTCGATGCTAAACATTTCTTTGTTCGCGGATCTAATAAGTGAATACATAATCATAAAAGGATTTCTATAGGTATCCAACCCAATATCCTTTGTAAGTGCCGTCAAATGGACTAATAAAAAAAGTAAAATAGATCTTGTTACAAGTTTGTCTGAGGTTTGTTGTGAAATGCAAACACAGCCGGAATCGCGAGTGGAATAGGACGAGATGAATTCGACCAGATAGAATCAAGTGACATTCAGGAATAGCTTGAATCGCAAAATGAAGATCTGACTGAAACCGACTTGGAGGAAATGTTCAATTCACAGCCCATTGAAGAGGAGGCTTCCACAAGCACTGGAAACGTGACATTTCATTTGAAAAATCTGAGTGGAGGTTTAAGAATGGCAAATGAGCTTTGCGATTTCTTTATGAACATTGATCCATCTATGGATCGAAGTCTTATTTTTAAGAGGCAAATGGCCAGTGCGACTGCTGCGTATCAGTCTGAATGGAAGGAGCTTTTAAAAACTGCTAAGCAAGAGAAAATGACAAAATTCTTTAAACCATTCATCAAGCCTTAAGATAATGAATCAAAATGTTCAAAAACTTCAATTAAATTGATTTTTTTATATATATATATATTTATTTTTTTTTATTTTGTCACCTAGGAACGTTTCCCTTATAATCCCGTATAAATGACCTATCCGTATTCATGGTTTCTGTATTCGCGGCATATTTATGGAACATATACCCCGCGAATAAAGAGCTTTTACTGTATTTTAAAATTGATAATTGGCAAAATTCAAACAGCACATCCCAACAGAATTAATCACACACATATCAAACGAAACAAAATTATTATGATTGATGTCAGTCATTGTGAGAGAAATGAAATCAAAAATGCTTCATAAGAGAGCTAATTTTTTTCTACACATTAATGAATAGCCGTCTACACAGGATGTTGTCATTCAGCGTGCTCACTATTTTGTCTGCAGCACACCACACATATTTTTTAGAGTTGATCTCACGCATTTAAAAGTTAAGTTATATATAAGATAAGTTATATATAATGTATAAGTATAATGTATAAGTTATATATAAAATAAGATAAGTTAGATATAATGGAAATTCTCCAGTACAAACAATCATTTTGATATTTATTAAGTGAATATACAAACATTTCGATTATACAAATGTATATAGTGTTGATTGCTTTGACAAATAATATGCAACCAAACGTTCGTCATTTAACTGATAACATCATTTATAATAATAAAAAATTTTAAGTAAAAAGCTTTTATGAAAAGAAGATTTGAGTATACCATTCAGAAGCAAACTTTTTTTTCAGCTATAACTCGCAAAATTCGATAATTCAGAAAAAACTAAATGCAAATCCGCTGATGGAACACAAAACCATATTCTTAAGTCTTCTCAGACTTAAGAATATGGTTTTGTGAATTTTTAAGAATATGCTTTTTAGTTTGTGCATTTATTAGTAAATGAGACCTCATCATTTACTAATAATTTTTTTATTATTATAAAATGATGTTATCTGTTAAATGACGAACGTTTGATGGCATACTATTTGTCGAAGCAATCAACACTATATACATTTGTATAATCGTAATGTTTGTATATTATGTGTCTTAATTATCAATTGTCTTCTATTTCTGCATCACCACTACGAAAATTTCCTGCACTTTATATTCATTTTTTTTTTTTTTTTTTTTTTTAAAAAAAGGAAAAATTATCCTAATTTTATTATTAAACATCTAAAAATTAATTGAAAAAATAGGTGCACCAATTAACTTAACTTCCAGGCCACGGTGACCTGGTGGTAAGGTGTCGGTTTCGAACTGGATGGTTTGAAGTTCGAGACTCGATTCCAACGAAGAACCGTCGTGTAAGGAGTCTCTTGCACGTTAAGGCCAAACGTCCTGCCTCTGGTGTGGTGTGGAGAGGGAGGGTGTCAACTCAGGTGTCGTCCTCGTCATCTGACCGTGGTTCAGAATGACGGGGTCCGTCCTGAAATAGCACTAGAGTCGCTTCGAAATGGGACGTTAATAAAACTAAAACTATCACCCTTTGAAAACCAACAGAAACATTTTACTTTAGTTTAGTTATACTAACGAAATTTTTTTTAAGTAACACTAGGGCTATTTTGGGAGGACCTCATCATTTTAAATCGCGGTTACATGTAAGAGGGCGACACCTGAGCTAGTATCCTGTCTCCTGGCTCCCACACCACACCAACGGGAGGACGTTTGACCTTGACGGATTTAGTGAGCACCAGACCGGCTTAGACAATGGATCTTCGGGGCTGTCGGGTCTCAAATTTGAAGCCCTTCGGTCCCGAAGCCGAGACCTTACCACCAGGCCACCGCGGCCTCCAATAGAAATGATACGATGTAACTGATAGCTTATACCTTATTTACCTACTAACTGGTATCCGGCGCGTTGCTGCCACGGAAGAAATAATCTTGGAAACATGCTTTGGAGTTTGAAATAGTGACCTTATTTCATTAAGAATGACAGGAAGATTGAATATTTATTTTCTATTCTACAGTAAATAAATGCATAGAAATTGAAGATATATGAAGGAGAAGCATAAATAGTATTTATTCTATTTTTATTATTCTATTCTGCAAACAGATACTCATTTTTATGCATTAGATTTGTGTATTCTTTTATTGGCGTTCTCTCGGAATGGTAATGAAAGGAACTATTTATTGTATCTCGTGATTCGTCCAGAATTCTCAAGTTTAATGGTAAAAAATGTGAGTAAAATATTTTCTTTTAAAACTGATTAAAGATAGAAAATATATTTATACCATAAAATCATCAGTATAGTCAAAAAGACAATTTTTTGAAAACTAAGAGAGCGCAAAATTATTTGTGCTATCATAGTTTATGAAGTGACTGCAAAAAACGCTAATATGGTGTTGAAGTTTCAACGGAATCGGATGAGCCGTACGGCAGCGCATAAGAGACATACAGACAAACATTCATTTTTATTTATATAGTTTGGTTGCTTCAAGCGATTGACTGGTACCGTCGGGTATATTGTTAATACTTGTTTTCAAATACATCGTTTATATATAATTTCGACATATAATTTATTCACTCTTTATATGCAACTTAATATCCATGGTACCTCCAAATTATCCGACATTAAACTTTCTTATTTATTTGTATACGGCCAATTACTATTTATTTGTGTACATTAATTTTTCCAATGGGCAGTCCTATAACATCATCATGTTAAAAAAGTAAATGTGCAGCTCATCTATATTAAAAATTTCGCATAAATTTATAACAATTTTTTTAATCCGTCTTGTAAAGATGAGAACAAAATCCTTCTTCTTGGAATTTTCATTGGGGGGGGGGGGAAATCAACGATCTGATTAAATAATGAAAGAATATTTTTTGTATAGTTTCCAATTAATCTATTGTTGGAAATAGGGAAAACACTTTTTATTTGCTATAATTCAACAAAAATATGCACGATCATCAAAATGGTATCTCTAAAAAGACTATTTTTTGAAAACCTGGTTGGTAGGGCGTTGAACTCATGCCAGTTAGGTTACGAGTTCGAATCCGCCATTAGAAGATTCCCCGTATGTAGTAGTGACTGGGTGCACTTATAAACCTGTCGTGGTCACCTCCATGTCGAGAGTCATACCACTGGTTCACAGGTGATCGTTCTCTGACCCAGGTCCAAATGGCGATCTGTGGGTGAGTGAATGAAAAACCTTAAATGAAAGGCAAGAACGTAAAAAGGGTCGTGACGCGAGAGTGGCCAAGTCGTACTCTTGGCCTTAGATGGCGTCACTGAAAAAATCATGAGACCCACCCTATTGGTTCAAAACGCTGTCTACGACACAGCAGGTTTGTCCAATGGCAAGCGTCATAAGAAACAACAACAAACAGACTTTTTTTAAACCATGCAAAATTTACTTTTGTGCGATAAAAATTTCCAGCGTAAAGGTGGGTTCACACGAGGCTAACTGTTGTGCGCAATCGTTGCGTCTCTACTGTTGTACCGGCATTGTCCACGGGTGAACAGCTGAGATAACGATGTTGGGACAGTTCGCAACGTTGTGAACGAGCAACGTTCAGTTGAAAGGACGACTTGGCTCGTGAACACACACGGCACATCCATTTTTAGGAGCGGTCGAACTCATCCGCAAGTCAGAATTGAGATACAAATCAGAAATCGACTCACTACACCGCAGAGGTATCATTTGTTATGGGAACATTGCAATCACGGCCGATTGAACGTGCCCCAACACGGTGGTTTTTGGCAGAGACGAGGACAGAACTCATTACCTTTTGGTTACGAGACGGACGCCCGACCAACCAGGCCACCTCGACCTCCTTTATCTGTATTATTATAGCATAGAAAAGAAAGATTGATTAGAGTGTTGATTTGAGTAAACTCGACAATCAGTTATCGATTTGTTCCAAGTTCCACCTGCTCCAAGAGATTTTGGGCCATGGGCAAAATCTTTGGGGAGCCCCGGCCTCGGTGGCCGGAAGGTTGCAGGTTCGAGGCCCGATTCCACCGAAGAACTGCCGTACAAGCAAGGTGCAAGTTAAATCCGTTGGGGCCAAATGTCCTCCCATTGGTGTGGTGTGGAAGTTTGGAGAGGGGGAGTACCCGCTGAGGTGTTGGCCTGGTCATCTAAGCGCGGTTCAAATGGATGAGGTCCATCCCAAGATAGGCCTAGTGTTGCTTCAAAACGGGAAGTTAATATAACTAAACTAAACCAAATATTTGGAGACCCCTCACTGATTTATTTTTGTCTTGTAAATGCAATGTTAAAAAAAGTTTTTAAAGAAGGAAACTCAAAACAAACTTTCTATTCGATTTAGGGGCTCCCTCTTATGTGAGGGCCAGGGGCCACTACCCCTGCAGTAGTCAGGTCCTGATATTATCCTAGGAAACAAACGTAATATAAAAAAAAGATTTTTTAAAATCTGCATACCTAAAATATGCAACTGAAATCATGGAAAGAAATAACATTAAACCGCCGACAATTTTTGTCCGGATCTGCGTTCAAAGTTTAGAGCACATATTGCTTTTAATGTGAGAAAAACAACACCCAGAAATTAATAGCATTTAGCAGTAACCATAAATTTCTAAAGCAAAATAGGCCTATAGAAAAATTTAATCAATAAGCATTTACCTTGATGGATTCTAACAGTTGATATCGATCACGTGTCTCGAATCAATACACGCAATCGCTTATTACTTGGGTTATTTCGATATTCTGATGAAGTATTTCAAGCACACGGAACGCAGCTCAAATGTCTAAAAGAAAGCTGAGATAATAAATGCCCCTTGTTCAGAGCCCTTTGGTTTCGCTAATCATCCACAGATTTTGTTTTTACTATTCATGACTCCAGGAAAATGACAATTTTTCCCATTTCTTTTTTGATGTTTAGAACAGCAAAAGCGTTTAAGCATTATACCCGTATGCTTGACCGACGATAATAATTTACTTAATTTTAATTTTCTGAAAGAAAATTTATTATATTTAGTAATTGGCGGTGTGAACGATTGAAAAAAATATTACTTTAGATATAGAAAACAGTAGATAGCTGATGAATTGTAAGTCTATTCGAACCCAGACTCAGCCTCGACTTCTGGGAGCCAGGGATGCCGCTCTGTCTGGACATGTCTTCTTCTTGTATAGAACCACTGAACGTAGCAGTATCGATAGGTATTTGTAGTGGTCGACTGCTGTCTTGACATGCCTGACGGGGTTTTCCTTATTCATAATTTATCGATATTCTTGAAGAAGTATTTCAAGCACTCGGCACATCTTCATTTTCCCAAGCAAACCGTATTCATAGGTAACTCAAATTCATAAAAGAAATCTACATTAATACATTCTAGAATGTCCAATTTGTTGTTCAGAATCCTTTGTTGGTTTGGTTTTGCTAACTATCCACACCCAAACAGAGCAGGCGTTATCAAAACTTTTACACTACAATTCCTAGTGACGATTATGTACGCAGACACCATGGTGATCTACATCATTTCTTTCAGTTTCCCAAAAGTTGATGTCAAAATTATATTGCAGAATATGATCTTGATTTCGTCCAGCGCTGCACTCATGATTCTAATGACACGCAGGAGACAACATTTGACAATTCTGCTGAGAAACCTTCGCATTTCAGACGACAGAGGTGTGACAAATGTCATTGTTGGTTGCATTCTGTGTTTCCCTTTAATCTATGCCCTAACGATGTCGGTCATTCACAACATAAGTTTCGGCAAAACCCACGTCCACAGATTCTTCTGCTACGGATTCACAATCGAAGACAGGCAGATCAATTTCTTCATAAGTACTTACAAACTCTTCGCGTACAGTATTCTGTATCCCACCCTAACAAACTTAGTGACGACGGCGTACTGTGCATCGTGCCGTCTTTGCTGCCAGTCTCTGCGCAGAACCTGCGCAGAAATGAGAAAATGTAATCCAAAAGAATTCACGGGCGACAAACAGTTATATTTTCTGCAAAAAAGACTCCGAATTGTGAGTGCACTGGAAGAGATCCAGGAAATTTTTTCAGTGCCGACATTTATCATCTGTACTGCAAATTTCGTGGCATGCATAGCCAACCTGGCACAGATAGTGGTCTATGCTTCAAAGAATGCGGCACCAACTGTGGTGGAAGTGGTCTTCATTTCCAGCAGCACCCTAGCATCGATGCTTTGCATTTTTGTCAGTGCTGGACAAGTGCCAACCGAAATGCACAAATTTTCCGCAATTTCGAGACGTCATCTCGAACGAAGAGCGATTTTGGGAATGGTCAGAGAAAACTCGGCTATTATTGAAAGATTAATGCTCGATGGAAGCTTCACCATGTCTGGCTGGGAACTGATTTTCTACAGGAAAAGCGCCATTCTGACAATTTTGGGAACAATCTTAACTTATGGGTTACTTATCCTCAGTGTAGATTTAAATGCCGATTCAAAAAATTGATGTCAAAGGATTCAGAGTCGGCCTTATCTATGATGGGGCTCGGGGCCAAGAAACCATTGTGAGGCCCTAAAAAATGGATGTCCCGGGAACAGAGCCAACCTTCTCTATGAAGAGGCCCGAGTGTAAGAAACCATTTTGGGATCCTAAATTGTTAGTAAAGTAAAAAACAAACAAACACGAACGTTTGCGTGATTAATGATGGGTGATTTTATTTTTGCTATTAATTACTGCAGGAAAATGACACTTTTCCCATTTTCTTTTTCGATACTTAGTACAGCAAGAGCGTTTAAGCATTATACCCGTATGCCTGATCGAAGACAATACTTTATTTCATTTTAACTTCGCAAAAGAGTGTCCAACATTTATTATATTTAGTCACTGTCAATGTAAAGGATTGAAAAAAAAATATTACACTAGATACAGACAAAAGTAGATAGCTGATGATTTGCAATTCCTTTTTAATCCAGCTTCAGCCTCGACTTCTGAGCGTCGGGCACTCCGCTGTCTTAACGTGCCTGATGGGGATTTCCTTATTCATAGACGAACTTTTCCCTCCTTTTTATAGCTATCACTGCGATCTTAGCCTGAGGAAGGCGTCAGTCGATGCTCAGCCAGGCATATGGAAATAGAGCTTGTAGACTTTTATTTTGTGTAACATTATTATTGTTCAGAACTCTGTTTTAATTCTTAATCACAGTGGGGCCCCCTCATCCTCAGGGCCGTGTGGATAGCACCTGCTGCACACCCTGGATGGCCGGCCCTGCCCAAGAACTACTTCTTTAAGGCCTCACCACACGGCGAAATATCGTCAACTAACGCAACGAAAGTGATGTCACTTGAATGATGTCACTATAGAAGTTTCACTTGATTGGTTGAATTTCGTTTGCAAACAATATTTCCGTTACTATCGTCAGCATTTTCACGCTGGTTAAAAAAAGTTGACGATGGCGAAAAACTTGCTTGACCGATTGCTTGAGGGTAAGAACGGTAAACTGCTGCCGATATTTCACCACATGATAAGACCTTAAATCTGTCAACATATTCTTCGGATATAGTTTAATGTAATGAATTACTGATTTTCCGATTCCACCACACTCAGAAAGTTCCAGTACAAAATAAATTATCAGTCGTGAAATAAAATCTAAATTATACAAAGAACTGGTAAACTTTGAATTTTTTTTAAATCCTAGATTTTAAACAGGTACTTTTCCGCTAACCGGTAGCAGCTTGAAATCGCCAAATAATGTAGAATTCCGCCAAATTTCGGTCTGTTTTGTTATTCGCTTCGCGACTCGCGTTTAGCTCACGTTGTTGACATTTGTGCCTGGATAACGGGAAAATTCCCTTCAAAACATTTAATGGTATGAAAGACAATGTTTCAATCAACCAAATGCAAACACTGATTATTGTATAGCTCCACTCAGTCGAGTTGGCAGGTGGGGTGACATCTTAATAAGGCAGTAACAGCCTCTAGACAGGAACGTTCACTTTTGTCGAACGGACGAGTTACTGGACTTGAAACCCAAACATCGCAGGCTCCATCCTTCGCGGAATTCAACCATAACATTGGCACAATCCCCACCAACACCATCGCCATAAGAATTTCGGTACATCAGACGAGTCTTTCAATAAGATAATTTTAATTATAATAATTTAGCATTAAAGCACATATGCTGAGTAAAAATGCTAAGTAATAAGATTCCAAACTGTTTACATTTTCGATGGTCAAAATAATATACAAAAATGATCTAAAATGTTTGAAAAATAGAATGATTTAAAATTCTGCATTATTATTTTTAGTTACTGAACAATGGTCAAGGCCATAACATTTTTAAAATAAATAAAACAAAGCACAAAAATTCTTACTTGAGTAGCAGATCTCTATTGTTGTTCCATTAGATGGAAAAAAAATAACCAACAGATGAGATGGATTATTTGATACTTCTTTTATAATAAATTTAATCATCGGCCGCCTGGTAGGTAGAGCGTCCGTCTCGCATCCGAAAGGTAGCGAGTTCTGTCCTCGTCTCGGTCAAAGACCGCCGTCTTGGCTCATGGCAGTGGGGGCACGTTCAAGAGGTCCTCTAAGTTCGCATAACAAATGATACCTCTGAATCAGGGATGAGTCGGATCTCAATTCCGACTCGGAGAATGGATGGATGAGTTCGACAACCCGCTAAAAAGGACTGTGTCGAGCAAAGTCGTCCTTTCAGCTGACCGGTGCTCGTTCACAATGAAAAGCACACACTTCTGCCTTCATTCGAAAGAGCAGCGCTTGGTATGACCAAGTGGCATTAGACAGAACATAACAGAAGTTTAAACATTCTTCCCAGACTATTCTTGATTCTTTTTGAATTTCCAAATAACCAAAGATCATACACCGAAGAGCCATTACATTATGACCACCCTGCTAATAACATGTAAGACCACCTTTAGCCCTCAAAACTGCTCGCACCCGCCGTGGCATTGATTCCACAAGGTGCTGATAGGTAGTCTGAGGTATCTGGTACCAAGTGCTCACCAACTGGTCCTGCAATTCCCTCACATTGCGAGAGGGTACCGTGGCAACACGAATTTGATTTTCCAAATAGGTCCACAAATTCTCTATTGGATTAATGTCAGGTGAGTTTGGCAGTCAATCCATGACTTGAAAGTCAGTGGAATGTTCCTCGAACCAATCCATGACGATTCGACCCTCATGACATGGTGCATTATCCTGTTGGTACACGCCATCCCCCGTAAGAAACACTGTTGCCATGAATGGGTGAACCTGGTCTGCAACCATGTTCACGTACTTTCCAGACGTCAAGGATTGTTCTATGGGGATTATGGGTCCTAATGTGCTCCATGAAAACATAACCTACACCATAATACTCCCACCACCGGCTTGTCTCCGTCCAACTGTGCATCCGGGAGCAAGGGATTCATTTGGAAATCGGCGTATTCTCACACGCCCGTTGAGGTGATGGACCAGAAAACGTAATTCATCGGACCATGCTGACCATTCGTCGGACTCTGGTGTCCAATTCCGATGTCTCTTGGCCCGTAGCAGACGCATCTGACGATGACGTTCCGTTAGTGCAGGAACATGCTTCGGCCTCCGGCAGCGTAGGCCCATACGCAGCAACGTACGCTGCACAGTGTGTTGAAAGACACTGCCTGGGTCACCACTGTTGTAGCTGGTGGTGATTTCGGCTGTTATAGCCCTTCGGTAACGGCGAACAATGCGTAGCAATCTCCGCTCTCCTCTGGAATCAATGCGCCGTGGACGACACACTTTTGGCCGGCGACTTGCCGTTTCACCATCCCTGCACCACCTTTGATATGTGCTCACAACAACTGCACGTGAACAGCCCACTAAACGCGCCGTTTCTGATATTGATGTTCCAAGTCGCCAAGCAATAACGATTTGACCTTTATCAAAGTCTGATAAATCCGCTGCTTTTCCCATTAAGTGGCTAATCGCACTATGTTTAGAAAGACACTGCATACCCGTTTTATATACTCCAATATCAACCACGCACGCGCAGTGGTTCTGCTCCTAGGTGAGCCCATTCTCATAGATGGAGGGTGGTCATAATGTAATGGCTCTTCGGTGTAAATAGCAAATCCATTAAAAAATTCTTAATAACTAGATGTTAAAAATGTGAACCTAACACTCTCGAAAGTTTCTTCAGAGAGGGATTCATTTTAAGAGTTGCTTCAGTTTTTGTTGTTGTTTGTTTTTTACTTTCAGTAATAATAATTTTAAAAAAACAGTCAGATCTCTAGAATTTTGGTATAGGCAACAAATTTTTACTAACTCTTCAAATATTATGTTGAAAAAATAGTTAAAAGACATAATCGCTCACAGATTCTTAATTTGAATATTATCAATTGTTAAAGATAAGAAATTGCTGGCTATTCATGTAAAGAGTGAAATTTCAACTAGCTATTTAATAAATAGTTATTAGGAAAAATAAAAGAAAAATTTCCGTATCCATATTTTTTTTATTTTTTTTTGTCAAGGAAAATAAATGTTTGTACTATTTATGCAACATCTACATTATCATTGTTTCAAGGATGTTCTATACAAACACTCATAATAAAATTCTCTAGGTAATTTATACTTTGAAAACAAAGTTTGAGAAAAAAATATAATTCCCAACCCTAAATTTGAATCGTTTTTTGTTCCTCGGAAGCCAATATAATTAAGTTGATTGTTTAATATTTTCTCGTGTCTGTGAGTTTTAATATACAAAATAATCTCGCAAATTATTAATGAATTAGTTTCACTTTTTATGGGTCAGCATACATTAATAATAATTTTGAATTAAATAATAAAATATTAAATCCATTAATTGTTTAGTTAATAATGCTCTGTCTTAGTATGTCTGATGGGAATTTCCTTATTCATGAATGAACATTTCCCACCTTTTTTATAGATATCACTGTGATCTTTGCCCAATAAAGGCATCCGTCGATGCTCTGCCAGCCACATGGAAACAAGCTTGGAGACTTTTGGTATGTGTCACATTATTTTTCAGAACACTGTTATAATTCTTAGTTGTGGGGCCTGGGTGCATAACACCCAACGCACCCCCCAAGATGGTTGGCCCTGCTCATGGTAGCTGTACAGGAAAACTTTACTAATGTTCCTCTTTTTTTTTTAAAAAAAAAATATTTAAAGGGGTGTTTTATAATGGCAAATAGTTTACCATTTGATGGAAATTATATTTTATTCTAATAACAAAAGTTAAAACAATCAAACTGAAAAATACTTCTTTTTCCAATGCATTAAAAAATTAAAATTGCCATTAAGTTCAATTGTTCTTGTATTTTCCTTCTAAATTGAGACATGTTATTTTTCATTTTTTAAGGAAGTGAATAGGATAGAAATTTCAGCATTTCATCTAAATGCATAGTGCAGATAATGGTATACTTACTTGTTGCACAATGCGAAGGAAAAGAATACAATGACAACTAAAATGCAAACACAGAAAATATGAAAAGAAATGATATCAAAAATGAGACAACTTCAATAAAAATGGCTAAAATAAAATTTATTCGACAGGACAACCAAAAAGTGTATAACTGAAAACTCTTTGCAACAAAAGTATGAACTCAACTACACATGATTGTAGAAAATTTGTACATCTTGTAACCCTAAGCCGTTTGTGTAGAATCATTTCCAAAAAATAAGCTAGTTTCTGGTTTGTCTTTCAGTTCCTTTTTGACAGAAAGTGGGCCAATGTCCTCAATGGTATTTTCTGAAAAAATAAAAATACAATTGTATGTTTAAAACAATTGAATTAGAATCCAATTTGAACAAAACCTTTCACATCAAATATAAAAAGTTGATTTAATGAAAGATTAAATACTACTGGCAAGATTAATATGGTCAAACTCTTGTTCAAATTTATACTAATTAAAAAATTATTTTCATCTTTTTTTCATATTAATTTCTATATGAAGAGCAGTATCTCATTGATTCCACTAGTAGATCATTAAGTCCACAAAACAAGTTATGAGCAGGTTTGTAAGAACAACATTGTATGTATGCAAACTGAAAATAAAACAGTTTATGGCACAAACTGTAACTGTGTTTCCAACAATCGAATCCTATGGCATTTGGTTTCTCTGCATTAGTTTCTGTTCCGTGCTTTTGGATTTGATATGTGTATTCATATAAACAAACTTTAAAAGTGCACGAGTGCCAGGTCTAAAAATCTTATACATTACTTTACCCTCCCCTATCATTAGAACAACAACAACAAAAAAATGATTATTGTAAAAGGTGAGGATGAAATATTTCTAGATGTTTTTTAGAACTCTTGGCATATGGTACAGTGTGCATAGTAAGAAATTGCTGCAAAAATTCAGTACTTTTAAGCAACTTTAAACAAATTAAGCACCTTTTTATACCATGTATACATACATCTGCATATTTTTTAATGCATAAAATGTTTTCTATCTTATAATAATGTGTTATCTTTACAGATAATAGAATAAATTTAAATGTGCTTTTTAATATTAACTTTAAGTGTGTTATTTTTAAATTTTAATATTTCTGTAATAATGTAAAAGCTCAACATCATAAAAGTTGCAAAACAAAATTTTCATTTTAACTTAAATATAAAATAATTAGTTAATTTAGCTTAATATATAATTTTTGAAAATGTCAAATGTTGATGTAGAAACATAAAAATTATTAAAAAAATCTAACCAAAAAGCATATGATCAAAAATTTTGTATTTGTTATTTTACATGTAGCAACAAATAAAATCCAACATTGCTTGGAAAGTGTTAATTTATTCTAATGCTAACTCGCAATATTTTAGCAATTTAGAATATTTTATTTGCCTCCAAAACTAAGAGTTAAAGTATTCCAGGGTGGATACCATCATAAAAGCAACAAGACTGCCAAAAATTGGCAAAAGAACAACTTCATGATCTAATTAAGTTGATTTAGAATAATATTAACACTCATTCAGTGGTATTCGGAAAATTACAGCATAGTAAAAAACTTCAAATACAAAATTTTCTGAAACAGAATTTGAGTAATGTTTAAGATAACACAAAAAACTTTGTTTATGTTTGCACAAAAATAGTAATTACTTGATAACATTAGTAATACCACCACCACATTAATTCGAAGAGAATGGCACACAATATATTTTAGTTTCTTCAATAAAAGCTACCAATGGACAGAAAATTTGCATTTTCAAATTATATAGAGTATTTTCACAACATAAAGACTAGATAAAATCACAAAGCCAAAGCTGAATAACTTGCATTTAAATAAAAATGCCAAGATGTTATATTTGATTATTTAGTTATTACAGTTTCTTTCAAGATTCATGTTAATATGAAAACAAAAATGAATTTCTACTTATGCGCAGAATGTGAATTAAAGCTACTATGGGATTAAAAAAATATAACATTTAATTTAAAGAAACAAGAGTAAGATACACATGAAAGATTTAATTGAACTATTCCAATATTCCATAAAACAGCTAATCACTAAAAGCAACTACCCTTAAAAAAAAATTTTTTTTTAATTCAGAACTGTATTTCTTGTTTAACGGATGCTCGTGTAATTTTTTAACTATTCAGTTATTAAATCATAAAATTCTATCCTATTAGTCAATGCTATAGAAGAAATATCTATTGTATGAAAATTATGGTAATCTTTCTCTACAAATGATCATTTCATGCATACTACAAGCAGTACACAGTACCTTCAAGAATACCCATTCATTTTCATCCCTCAAGTCTTCTGAGAATTTTCAAATTCTAAATCTTTTCTAGTCATTGCTTTAGGATTGAAAAGTGAAATATAAAACACTGAATCAAAAAAATAATAAAATGAAAAAATAAATGAATAAACTGTTTAATTGTCATAGCTTTGATATAACTTTTCAAGTAGTTTTTATAGTAAATTTTAAGTAATAACCTATTTATCAAACAATCATTAACATCTTATCACTCTTCCTCACTGCTTTGGTTATTTAGATAATTTCCACACAGAATTTTTTTTTTTGGCCATTTAAGGATAATTAGGTTTTTTTATAACCAAAAACTAGATATTATGCTTCTTTTATATTTTTTTACAGTTATGTTTAAAAATGCAATGCTAAAAAATTATAATTAAAATAAAAAAGATCATAAAATGAATATATTATGAAATTCAAGAAACTATTAAATTTATGAAATTAATAAGGCCAGCCCCTCATTAAAAAAAATAACTTTATTTGTCAATGTCCAAAAAATGAAATGTTGGTATTCTTTAGAACTAAAACATAGTCTTCAATAAATACAAAAATCAGACACAGGAAAGCCATGATCAGTAACTTCTAATTTTATATTATATACAATATTAAATTATGTTATCTGAATTATATAATATAATATATATATATATATACACATACTATTAATGAACAAAATCAATAATATATAATGCTGCATAAAGAAAGTTCACCACGAGTTCAGTGGCCTAAGGGTTAAAGCATGTGATCTAAACCTAGAGTTATATCCTAAGTATGGACTTTTAGTGTGTTTTATTAGTTATTGTTTCCTTATGTTCTCTAACATTCTAAACCTTTGTTACGCAAATGAGTTGTTTCTTGAATAATTTGTTCGTGTATAAATCTGATGCCCACTGGTCGTGGGCAACTTTTCGACCTTGTATAGTGGCAAGTCGCTACTTTCCTTCAATAAACTTGGTTGTCACATTAAAGCTGACGGTGTGTTTACTTAAATCTTCGTGACTATATAACCCTAATGTAAGTGGCAAGGAAATCCCAGTGGAGCAGTGGAATGTAAAAAGGATCGTTCCAGACTTTTGCAGAATGTTTTTACAGTTGTACTTAATTTAATGCATCAAAATACACAAGAGACTATTGGCATTCCATTCAGCCAGAGAAAATAAGATTCAAAAGAAATCATGCAAAACAGAAAGCTTATCAAGGGACAAAATAATCTTAACAACCACCGCATTGCTAGTAGTTAACTATTCTATATTAACTGTTTTAAAAATCAATAATTTGGATGAATAAACTGCTCACCAAAAACTGGAGCAAAAGAAACAAAAACTGAATTCTCTAAATATTTATGAACTAGCCGCCTTGGGCGACCAGCTGGTTCGCCATGAGTAAATTTTCAATTAAATCACATATTCATTAGCCAAAATTTAAGAAATAGTTAAAGTTAAAAGATTCAGTTATTAGTAGTTAAAGAGTCGGTAACTTTATTCGAAAAAACTTTTTGAGTTTAATGCTCTAATAATTTATCGATTATGCTTCCAAAATATTAAAAATGTTTTTTTCGGTGATGTTGCCAAAATGTTAAATATGTTTTTTAAAGAAAGCGAAAAAGGGGAAAAATTATTTTATTAATGATGCAGATATTACAAACGATTATAGAAATAAGCCATTAAGTCGGGATTTCAATGCATACCCTGTCTAAATTCAATCAAGTTTACTGTAAATAAAGATAATTTATGGAATTAATGATATAGATATTGCAAACGATCATAGAATCCATTGCCTTGCATTTATTTTTTTAGAAGATATCTCATTTT
This sequence comes from Argiope trifasciata, assembly GCA_026543055.1. Classification (NCBI taxonomy): domain Eukaryota; kingdom Metazoa; phylum Arthropoda; class Arachnida; order Araneae; family Araneidae; genus Argiope; species Argiope trifasciata. The sequence continues at coordinate 685,095 of JAPMOQ010007146.1, read as the reverse complement.
ATATTTATGTTATTTTATCCAGTCACATGCTGAAAGTTGTATTTCTTTAGATTTGATTTGCGATGATAGTTTTTTTTTCATTTGAACTTCCGGCATTGTTTTATTTTATTTTATCCAGTCCTTGTGCTCAAAAAAACATGGTTAAAATATTTCTTTAAAAATTCGTTAAAAATAGAAGCTTGAGTTATACATTAAAACACTGATGTCACAAGTTCATCTCTTTTTAATTAAAAGCTAAATATTCTTCACTTTTTAAAGCATTTATAGACTCGTGCTACATACTATGCAGCTATTTACTTCATTTAGACTTTTTTATAGATGTATTTCTATTATTAAACAAAGCTGATTTATTTAATTAATAATATTGTAAAAGTCACAAAAAATTCTTTGCATTTTCTTTTTTTTAAAAAGAAAAAACATATTTCATATTTATTTCATTTCATGCAGACACGTGCTGAAAATTGCATTTCTAAATGCTTAATTTGCAATAATTATTTATTTTTTTAATTTGAGTTTTTATCTATCTGAGGCAACCTATTGATAAAAGATAATTTTTCCCCTTCCACTTGTAACGTGCTCCTGCAGATTAAATTTTATTGTTTTGTCCGAAATATATTGTTGAAAAATATAGTTGAAATGCTTCTTTAAAAATTCATTACAAATAGAAGCTTAAGTTAAATGTTAAAATACTGATACTATTAGAAAGCTAATTTTTTTATCTTTAAATTGATGTTAAAATCATGTTTATCCGATCATATTTTCGGAAGTTATAGCGGAAAAACGTCGAAATTTCGTTTAAATTTTAATTAATTCAAATTCTAATTAAAAATTCGAAAAAAGGGCTCCGAGGTGCACATTCCCGACCTCCAAGGTATACATGTACCAAATTTGGTAGCTGTAGGTCCAACGGTCTGGCCTGTAGAGCGCCAACACACACACACGCACACACACACATTGAGCTTTATTATAAGTATAGATTTCATTTTGGATTCTGTTTCTGTTCTTCATGGAAATATCTTAATGTAACCTTGGTAAATTATTACACAAGCTACCTTGATAAAGAAAAGAAACAATCTTTCTATAATTATTTATCATTTAAAATTGTTCATTACCTCTTTTTCCAAAAATAACAGTTCTGAAAATAAACACACATTTTTAACTTTACTTCAAACTGCTTTCTCATTCATTCAACAACCTTAAAATTATAAGGAGGAAATAGAAAGCCGTTGCAATGAAAAGTAAAAAGATAGAAAGCTGTTAGAAGGAAAGAATAAAGAAAGTTGCTGCAACGAATAGAAATATAGAAAGCTGTTGCAACGAATAGAAAGCTGTTGCAATGAATAGAAAGAATAGAATAGAATGCTGTTGCAATGAAATATTAAAAACAATGCTTCCTTCTTAGCATACATTATTATTATTCTGAAAGTACACCAAAAGGCTTATAGTCCTTTGTTGGCAAAATAAATCGGTTTAACATAGAAACACACAGGAAGGAACATCATGTTATATTAGAAGGTATTACTTAGTCTTAATGGAATTGAGTAATGTGAATCATAATTATTATTTCAATCAGTGATGTAACAAAAGCAGGAAGTTATACAGCAATGCTAAAATTTCAGACATGCATTTAGTCATGAGTAACAAATGGAAATAGGTGAGTAATAGTAAGCAATTATCAAATAATTTAAAACAGATGTAGTCTATATAGTAAATTTTTTGCCCCTTCAACATATTAATGAAATGATAGATACTGATCAGATTATCCATTAGTATATTATCATTCAGTTTTATTCAGAATTTATAATATCCCATATACTTAAACCTCATGCAAAAAAGTCCAAAACTTCTGACAAAGACATACAAATAGCCTTTACAACATAATACTGCTGTAGAAGATGGCAATTTTAAGCAACTTAATTCATAATGATAGTTTTGTATACTAAATCTTATTACAAAAGAAATTATTTTAGACCTATCACAATAATAGTAGTATTTGTAATCCTTTCTCATCCTAAATTGATGTTTTGACTCTTTCTGTCAAAACAAACTTTCATGGTTTTCGATATAATGAATTTTGAATAATATTTTTCTCTAATTCAGATATAAATTAATTTAATTCTCAGTAGGAGAAGTTTGAATAATATGTTTTCAATAGTAGAATTTATGATAGGGCTTAAATTTATATTGTGATTTTTTTAAATCATCATTAATTCATATCTATTTCTTTGAACAATAACTTGGTATGTTTAAAAAGTAAAACTCGCATCCATTCTTAATATTGCCAAATAATAAAATCTACTCTTAAATCTATAACCTCTGTACATTTACTCTTTTCCTTCTGGAATAAATATGAAGAGCAATCATGTAATTTTTTAAAATATCTAATAAAATAAGAAAGATGTAATTCCAAAATTATCAGCTTAAGACAATCATTCAATTTGATCTGCTTGTATTACTAATATAACATTTTTACAAATATGTTCTTAAAGTTGACTGGAAATCTATTAAATTAATTAGCACAAACACAAATTGATGATTAGCTTACCTTGCTGTGAAATATAAGCATACATTCCTAAAATCATAAGACCCATTGCAGTGAAAGTTCCTGCTAGTATAAGTTTCCATTCATCTGCAGGTTCATCAACAAGATCACAAAAAGGCTGATTAAAGCTCATGTAATATACTGAAAAGAGGAAGGAAGAAAATGATATATAAACAGGCAAAATAAATAATTAAAGACATAATCAAATAAAGTTAACTATTTTTGCAGAAATATATTACAAACCCATTACAATTAAGAGCTATATTATTTAATTATCAAACTTACTAAGAAATTTTTTTAATTATTAGAGCATTCAATTTGAATTATTGTCATAAATTATTCTTATTAAATAAAAAAAATGCCAATAAATGATATCAAATATATCATTTGATACAATTGTAAAGTATCAATGATTTTTTTTTTTTTCCTATAGCAAATTAATGGAGCATATTAAACATAAAAAATAAAATTAGCAAAACTGGACATCTGTGTTATTGCAAACAAATCCTACCGTGATTATTTTTGAGCATGGCATTGAATCACCATGTAACTTGAGACCCAATTGTGCGCCATGCCTCTGAAAAGCAAACAAAGTAAAGGTACTTCTCTAATGTTAACAAGAAATCAAATAACTTTTTAAAAAAATCTTTTTAAGTGAAAATAATGAATTCAGAATACATTATTTAAATAAAATAAAAGGAAAATAGAAGAATTAACATATGAATGACAGGAGCTCTGAAAAAGAAAAACGAAAAGAAGTTAGAAAAGAAAAAGAAAGGAAATTTAATATATTTTGTAACTAAATACTAAGCAACATAAGGAAAGCTATTCTTACATGCTTGCTTTTCTTCCAAAGTCAGGTTTCGCCAGTCGCCTTTTTCTTTCTGTTTCAAGGCGAGTAGAGATGCAGTCCTACTGTTTGGGGCAGATTTGTCTAATTCTGAAACACAAGGATTTTCGACAAACCCACTGTTGAAAGAGAGACTGGTGACAGTCCGCCATTTTGATTTGTTGAAACATTTGATATCAGACGAATATTTGAGGCATCGTATTAGATTCCTTGGTATACTTGATTGCAAACTGTAGAGCACACTTGCCATTTATTGTCTAAAAAACAAAATTCTCGAATTTAAAAAAATGCATCAGAAAATTAATTTTCACTGTATTATGCGAAACAAATATGTAAAAGCATTAATATAATTTTGATATTAGATTCCGTTTTGATACTGAATTCCATGTCCACAATTGTATCAATCATTACTTTTAGATTATAATATTATATATATATATATATATATAAAATAAGATTAATTTGACTCTTTAAGGATTTATTTTTTGAAATTCATACCCCCCTCCCCAACTAACACCATGCAAATATAATCCTCTTAATTAAATAAATGATCTCTGTCTATATCAATTGCTGGATGGAAGTTTCATGCTCATATTATTCATTGTTTACATTTTTTTCTCACATTCCAGATACTGAAAGCAACCTAGCTCTTTCTAAATATCCTGAATTTAACACTATTCCATGGATTGTGTCGGAAAAATCTAGCCACTTTAATTAAAAGAAAGATGGTAACTGATGAAATTCTGATTTTAAACTGAATTTCCAAAAATATTGAAAATTCTTATTCATATACTGCATACAAAACAAAAATGGAACTTTTTTTTAAAGATGTGTTTTCCAATCTGTTCATGATATTTATAAACATTTTGGAATAAATTTGTTACATATTATTTATTACACAAAACAGAAAGACTATAAAAAACATTAAGCGTGTTAAAAAAAGATTAAACACTAATTCAATTTTTACTATTTATATCTAATACAGTAGTACCAAAAATTATAATTTCCATAATTTAGAACTATACTTATGGAGCATTTTCAATTGATTTTATTCAGATTAAAACACAAAAATGCAATAGAAATATGTAATTAACTTAAAATGCCTATTTCAACAATACTTAATTTAGCTTCAACCTTCTGAGAGGCAAAACTATTTTCTCCATCTTTTGTAGTCAATTCAAAAACAGATCACTCATATTCACAAATTAAACATTCTGAAGATTTCATTACACATAAAAAAATTCAGTTACTTGATTCATATGGTTTACTTCTATTAGATCAAAATATTTTATCTTTTAAGAGTTTCATAAAACAAAATGTTAGTCACTGGATTTAAAGCTAATCATGTTCATTTTTTAACTGTTTAATAGTGAAGCACTATTCAGATTTTTCAAGTCGTAATTTAAATATATACTCGTTTAAATTTTACATTTCCTGAAATTATTATAATTAATTGATATTTTAAATTAACAATCATTTTATAGATAATTTAAATAACAATTTAAATGTACACACATTCGACTTTTACATTTTCTGAAATTGTTATCATTAATTGATATCTTAAATTAACATTCATTTTATAGAGATTAATTATATCTTAGGAATATTTTCATAACTAAAACATCTCAAAGTACCTCCACAAAATAAAGGTTAGGTTAGGTTATTTAGGGTTTTTTGGCACAAAAACCAAATCTGGCTATGCTGCGCCAAATAAAATCTAGGATTTAATATTTTTAAATAATTTAATACCATTGTAACATTTATCTGTTATAAAAGTGAATGTCACACATAATAAATTCTTGCAAAATTATTAATGCATTTCAAATTAAAATGAATTAAAATGTTAAAAAAATGTCTTTTTTATACAGCAAGTATAATACAACTGTACACAGCAAGAAATTTTAATTCCAGAACAAAATATATAAAAACATTACATAATTATTTTTACTGATTTCTTGATATTTTTTGAAATAATTGACTTTCAGAATTTATAAAAACAAAAAATACAAGAAATTTGGATTAATAAAATTCAAAAACATAATTATATTAGCTTTGATTCATTACTACAGAGAATTCTCAATTATTCAAGCATGTAACCAGGTAATATTTTTTAAAGATTTTTCCAGGTCAAAAGATTTTCCAATTTTAAATAAATAGTTCACAATGAAAAAAAAAAGTAATTTTTCAAATCAAACAGATTAAAAAAAATCATATGTATAATACATCAGATCAATCTACTTTAGCAAAAAATTATTTTAAATCATTATTCTACTGATTATTACTTAAATAATGAATTTTTATAAATTGATTCATGTTAAAAATATTTACATCAATTTTATTTACAAAAAACAGCTTAAGAATTCAGCCGAATTTCTAATACACATATATATTTCTTACATATTAGCTTGTTTTTTTAAAAAAAATTCAGTCATTCTTTTGAATAAATACTAGTCATATATATAAAATCAAATATTAATAAAATCATAAAATAACAATCATATATAGTAAATTCATTTGAGAAATATATCTATTAATACTGGCATCACTGATAAAGTGAAAGCATATCACAATTAAGTCAGCAGACTCAGCTTTTAGTCGACATTAATATAATTTTAATAGTTTTACATGAATTTATTTAGAAAAGAAAAAACATTTGAGGAAAAAAATCCTCCCAGAATTACATGATAAATGCAATGATTTAGAGAAGATATTCACAGCTTGAAACATTCGCATTTAATAATTTGAAATGTTAATTTTTTAAAAATAAAATCCAAATGAGTTAATGATTTTTGAATGTTCAAGATGAATTTCAATATCAGAATTAACCTTCCTGTCACTATCCTTATATAAGCAAAAGAAAAACAACTATGAAGTAATTTTAAATAATTCTGCTATCCAATTTATATATAAAAAAAAACTCAACTTTTTAAAATTTAGAAATTTTAAAACGGATTAAAAATAGTAAATACACTGGATTATATAGAATATGAAAATAATAAAATCCAAACTTTAGTTTTTAAAAACCGATTATATATCAAGAACATAATTAAAGTTAATGTAATCAAATTAAATGAATGAAATTGTACTAACCAGTAATTAATCGTTATTTCTAAATTCAAAACCTTTGTAACGAAAATAGCATATTATTATAATCGCAAGTGACATTCTTAACCTTCTGAATCTTCTAAGTTTTGAAAATTTAAATGAGATAATTCGTTTTTAAATTTATTATTCAAAATTGCAAAAGGAATAATTTTTTTTTCATAAATCCAACATCAGAAAACATCTTAGACTACATTATATCTAGAATACTTCATAATAATTCAGAAGCCAAGGCGATATATAATGTCAAACATCTTACTTTAGCTGCTGCCCAGGAATTCGGTTAAATTAAGAATACTGGCGCCAGCCGACTTGCCCACACTGAATTACATAACTATATTATAAAACAAAAAAAGAATTTTTTTTACTCTGCAATGCGACTTAGATATCTTAAATCTGAGAATTCTTTAATAATTTGAAACTGGCTACTTGATGATAAACAATTTATATTTTTTGAAATAATTAAAAAATATATATATTTAAGTTCCTGGTCTTAAGATCGGTATTTATATTCATCGGATAATTCTATCCTCAGTTTAACGGAAGAAAATAAATGCAAAACAAAATGAGCAGAAGTAAAAATAAAAAAATTTTAAAGAAAAAAAACTGATTATTAATGCAGAATATCGGTAATAATACTTACTTCAAGCTCTAACCTCAGCCGCTGCTCGTGATCAGGATCTTTCTGTGGAGGAAATGGACGATGAGAAGGATCTGCCAGATTCAAGAATGTCACTAGAGAAAAGAAGACGCTAGTTCTGGTGCAAACAGGTTGACTACTTCCGACAGATCCATTGCGTACATTTTTTTTAATGCCTTCAAAATTTTATAAAAGTCATGAGTTTAGATTTCCACGGTTTAACTTCTTAAGATAAGCTACAAATAATATAGAATTTCAATAATTAAAATTGCTTGTCATTAATAACGTAAAAATTGCTTCTCTTTAACATTGGATAACACAATGGTAGATCCCATACAGTCTTGAAATTTTAATTCAGAGAAAGGTCTAATGACAGATGTTTTATCCTTCAAACAGAAAACGCAAAGAAAAATGAGCATGTTATCGAAGAAGGTTAGATTAATTTAAGGCTTATTTATATTTTTCTAAAGTATCAATGAAAATATCGGTATTAAAGTTCAAATATACATTTGTGACAATGAATTTTTTTTTTTTATTAAGACAGGGAAGTAACTATTAAACTACAAAAACAACGAAAAAAGTGAAGAATCAAAACTGAAATGTTTTCCTTGTATTACACAATGTAAAGTGTTATGTACATGGAACTAAGCTGACAAATCTTAAGCTGTTATTTTTACTGTTTAATAAGTATGCATCAATATAAAAACTTCAGCCCATGGACCATGTTGTTGTAAAATGTTTTACGAGGGAATATAGACAATGCGCTCTGCGACATGTCATTGTACATATGGATGGCTGTAAAAGTGCAAGTGAACTTTCAAAGATTTTCTGTCAGAGCTTCTCTTGAATTAAAACGTCATGGGAAAAAAATGAGTGAAGAGATAATGATTAAATGTTTCGTTAGCTGTGGAATTGGTAGCAGATAAATCATCGATAGACAAGATATATTAGATATATTTCGCAAATCGATGGCAAAAGATCAATTAGCAGAATTCTCGAAACTTGCTGGATTAAGGTGGGTTCACAAGAGGCTTATTACTGTTCGCAATAGAAGATAACGCCTACTTCCGGTAAATCACGTGACCACAACGGGACAATGGCAAATAATTGTCCCGTAGGTGTCCACGTTGTCTCAACTGCTCACATGAGGACAACGCCTGGACAACAGCAAAGATACAACAACGTTTGCGGACAATAATAAGCCTCGTGTGAACCCACCTTTAGAATAAAAATCCCGAATCTTTCCAGCACGAAGCAGTAATAGAGTGCTTTGATGCAGGTTCCAATTGGGAAGAATGTCTTTTCACTGAAGAGTCTATCGAAGGAAGGTGGTTTTTTACATGAACTTACTCAAATTCAAAATTAATTTAAGATTAATTTAAATTAACCAACCAATATTTCATGTTTCAAATTTTTATATAGGAATTTATTGCATCTTTCAGGCACTGACTCTGTCTTTTGGGGAGGAATTTTCTAAACCCCTTTGTAATCCTGATTCGGTTTGATTAAAAATGTTAACAAATGTTTATCTGAACTGAAAACAACAACAACTAAGATCCAACCGAATGAGTCGAAAAATTAAACTATGGATTTACTATGCCTGTTTTGCCATAGGCAAGAGAAATATATTTGAGAAAAAAATTTGAGAATATAAAAGAGAAAAAAATTTGGATACTCAGCGTTCTCTGAATATGTTCGACAGAAAGATCCTTAGAACCATTTTTGACCCTGAACTAGAGAGAGGATGTTGGAGAATTAGATTCAATTTTGAATTAAACAAACTCTATAGGCAACCACAGGTAGCACTGGTTATCCGAAGCAACATGTTAAGATGACCTCGACCATATTTGAAGATGCCCTGAAAAACGGCAACCTCAAAATATCCCCTTTTAAAAACCTCCCGGGTCACACAAAGACCTGTAACTAGGTGGTTGAATGATGTGGAAAGAGACCTGAGTATTTTGTGGAGGGAATTGCGTTAGATAGAACGAGCTGGAAAAAGCACGTGGTTTGAGACAAAGTAGGTCTTTAAGGGGCTGTTGGGCTAATGAAGAAGATTATCTTCCTTTCCTTTTCCGTGGCCCGTACCAGTAAAGGAAATACATATCAAAATCTCATAGTAAAATCACTGAAGGGAAAATTTTCTGCCTCTTTCGCTCTTGTGTCGTTTTTGCAAACTGACATTACTTATCACCTGTAAAAATTAAATCTATCGGATGAAATAAATCGAAGTTAAATTTCAAACGTTTCTTCTTTTCAGCTGAAATGTATTATGCACACAGGAGCGCGCACAAAAATAAGTATGTATACGCAAAGAATAGAATCTCTAATCTACATTCAATCCTGATTAATTTTCTCATTTTTATCTTAAATTAATTTATATTACTTTATTTTAAAACATTTTATTGCTTCCGGATCCAAATTCCATATTTTAAAATTAATTTTTAACACTTTAAAATTTTTTTTCATTACATTCCATAAGTGCTCTAAAAATTGATGACCATTGCATGCCCTGAACGAAGGGATAGAAATTCCTGGCGCCTGTGGCTTTCCTTTTAAAAACTCGTACAACTTCCATTCCTCTAGTAGCGCACGAATATTGTACAATATTGTATGACATTCATCAATATTTTCTCAGTGTTTTACATTGAAAGTGATTCAATATAATGAATGCTGAACCCTTTTTCGGCAAATTAAAATTAAATAAAAGATTATCTTCGGTCAAGCATATGGTGCAATGCTTAAACGCTTTTGCAATACTAAGTATCGAAAAAAAAAAAGACATTGAAAAAATTGTCATTTTCTTGAAGTAATTAATAGCAAAAACAAAATCATGTATTAATGAATAAATACGCAAATATTCCGGTTTTTTCTCTTTGCTAAAAATTGAGGGCCCCAAATGGTTTCTTGCACCCGGGCCCCTTCAGAGAGTAGGCTGGCTCTGATTTTTATGTATTTTCATATCGTGAAATATAATGTGAAGATGTTTGAATAAAATGCTGGTGCATAGTGCCGCAGAAGTTTGTGTATGCCGCAGAACGCTTACTTCAAAAAAAAAAAATATTCTGAATTTGCATTGTCTGACATTTCACTTTGCCGCCGGTTTTGCCGGAGACAACAGGGCTGCAACCAGGTGCTCTTCAAACAAGCCAAAAATGGAACGACGCGGCACGTGCTTGTTCTTTTTTTAGCTCATATGACAGACAGATGAAGTTCCCTCGCGCATGCATCACTTTCCAATTCTTTCTTTATGATGGCGGTTTCCGTATTTGCATTCGGCCAGCTGTGCAGATGAGATTCGATCGATTGGGAAATAAAAGGCGAATGCATTGTGCGGTTGGAGAAGAATTAAATATATTTAATTGTAAATGAAATAAGTTTTGTAAAAAAAGCATTTTCGAAAGACTTTTTAAACATTTCATTCTTTGTTTAAATACATTTTTAATTTTTCGAAAACAGTTTTATTAGTATGCACACACACACTTTATTTTTTACTAGCTGGTACCCGGGGCGTTGTTAACGCAGAAGAAATAATTTTGGAAATATCGTTTGGAATTTGAAATAGTTATCTTTTTTCATTGAGAATGATAGCTAGAATGAAAGTTTATTTTCTATTCTAAAGTAAATACATTCATTGAAGTGGAAGGATATATAAAGTAGAAGCATAAATAGTATTTATTCTATTTTTATTATTTTATTCTACAAAAAAAAATATTCATTTTTATGCATTTGATTTGTGTATTCTTTTCGTATTGTAAAGCTTGGTGTTCTTTCAGAATGGTAAAGAAAGAAACTATTGTATCTCGTGATTCGTTTCATATTCGTTCAGTATTCTCAAATTTAATGTAAAAAAATGGGATTAAAATATCTTTTTTTAAAACTGATTAAACCTACAAAAATATATTTATATCATGAAATCTTTAATACTGTTGAAAAGATCATTATTCGAAAACTAAGAGAGTGCAAAATTATTTCTACTATAATATTTTCGGAAGTTATTGCAAAAAAAGCAAAAATTATATTAAATGTTTAGATAAAATTTCAAACCTATAGGATTGATTCCCGTAAACCTTTCTAGCACACTCTCTAATAAAACTATCACGTCAGAGAAAGACTTTTACATCAGACAGAAAGACTTAGACATTGCATTTACGTACAAAAGTTACGAAATATGAACGTTTAGCTCGAAATTAGCGTCTTTACTGAATCTGTTGCGTCTCCTAGGCGAGTTATTTGATGGTTAATCAAAAGTTTAATAGATTTGTAAATAGATCTGATTTTTTTTTTTTTTTTTTTTTTATACTTTAGATCAGTGCTCCGCAACCAGTGTGCCGCGGCACACTGGTGTGTCATGATCCAGACACAGGTGTGCCGCGGTCAAATACATTGTATTTGACATTTTACAATTTTTCATCATGTATTTAATACACAATGACAAGTTTTTTTCATAATAATGAGTATTTTTCTAAATATACTATAGAATAATTATTATGCAGTCATGCTTAAAAGATCTTGACCAAGAACTTCGGGTGGCGGTGTCAAATATTGAGCCGAATATAAAACTTTTGTGTTCTTTGAAACAAGCGCAGGTACCACATTAATAATTATTATGATTGCTTAGAAATAAATATGTTATGGTTTTATGTATGTATTCTTTTCAAATAGAAAACAAACATTTTTTGTAAAATTTGTGTATCAATTAATACCTACATTCTTTAGCTTTTGGTGTGCCGCGGAATTCTAGAAAGAGATGTGGTTCGCCGTAGGTGAGAAAAGGTTGCGAAGCACTGCTTTAGATGATTGTATTATGTATAGTGAAAGTGCAAGCAACATGTTGTCGAAGTTTTATCAGAATCGGATGAGCGGCACACCAAACGCCCCAAATTCGCCCTACAACTGCGCGTAAGAGACGTGCAGACAAACATTCGTTTCTATTTATATAGATATATATTAGTTTGTTTTGTAATTTATATTTTTCATTTGTACTAAAGTTTCATTTTATAAAGAAATATTATAATTGTTATGGATTTCAGGAAGCAATTTTTTATTGTATTTACGTCAATACCAACTAGTGCTACGTTTGATATTTTCTTTTTTTGTGCTAACAAATTATTTTTTTCCTCTTCATATATTTGTTTTTACAGATACTCATTGCTCAAATACTTTTTCGAAATCTTTTTGCTCGTGTTGTTTTCTCTTCTGACACCTTGTTTAGTTATAAATTAATTGCTTCATCATCATCAAAAAAAATTAGGCATTAAATAGAAAATTTCAACAATTACTGGTTTTCCTGCTCACTATTAATACATTAAAAATATGGTCTTTAGTAATTAAAATTATTTACTTTATATAATTTAAAAAATAATGTAAAATTTGATACATTGTTTCAGTTTTGGATGCAAATTAAAAAAATATATATGTTTAAAACCTTCAAAACAAGCATGGATATAAATTCAGCAACAGCAAATGAAACAAATTTTTCCCTCCAACAACAAACGGCTAAAAACTGACGACACATTTCAATTATAGCTCAGAGATGTCCCTATCTTGCTCTCCTTCTCTGAAGAAGAGGGGGGGGGGGCTGTTCCATTCTGTTTTCTACCCCCCAAAACGTCTCAAGACTTTAAGGCAATGGAATTGTCACACTCGTCGGTTTCATAGAGTTAATAATTGTAATAATAAAATATGAAGTGATAATAAAGTAAAATATTAAATAATAATAGTGTCAGTTATATGTTGTCGTTTTTCTATGGATAATAAAAAGTGTGTTGTATAAATTACAATAATATAAGAAATATAGAAGCAAAATCGATATAAATAAAAATGAATGCTTGTGTGTATGTTTCGCATGCTTTCCTAAACCGTTCATCCGATGGCGATGGAATTGGGTCGTCTTATTGTTTACACCTACGGGGGGGTCATAGGCAAAGTAAAATTACCGGAAATTTAAAAAGAAAGAAAAAAAAATCGAATCTTAACCGCATCTATTGACCAAGGAATCCTCTCCTAATAACACGCCCATGAGATAATAGATTCTGTAAAAATGTTAAATCCAGGTGGTAGGTAAATATTCTGTAGCTAAAGTACATCCATGTCTTGCAAGGCATTCCCAAAGGTAAGAGTTTATGCGAGAAAGTTTGGGGGCGGTCAGCCATGGGTGTTTTAAATTTTAATTAAGTGTTTGCGTTTTCCTCAGTAACTTCCAAAAATACTGAAGTACAAATCATTTTGCACCATCTTCATTTTCAAAAATTATCGTTTCGACTATATTAACGATATTATGGTATAAATATATTTCTGTGTTGAATCCATTTGAAAAGAGAATATTTTAATCCCATTTTCTAAAATTACATTCGAGAACTCTGAACTCGAGAACGATGAATAGTTTCTTTCATCACCATTCTGAAAGAACACCAAGTTTTGCAATCCTAAAAGAATAAACAAATGTTATGTATAAAAATGAATATTTGTTAGCTCGTATTTTATGTGCTGTCGTACCCTTCATCCTATTTCGATAAAACAAAGCGACATTATTGACTGATCGCACGTAATATTATTTTTTTCGGCGGCAGCAACGCGCCGGGCACCAGCTACTAATAAATAAAAGATAAATTTTGATATTAATGATGTTATTATTCTGATTGATAATGATTAACACATCATATATAATATTATAAATTGGCATTCGATTTAAGAATACTTTATATGGCTCATCAACCCAATACACAGCTAAGTGTTTCTATTGAGTAGAATTTCCAGTCTACTTAATTCTATGTGCTCAATGTCTAATTCTCCGGTCTACACTAGTTATCAATTTTCTTTTCCTTCAAATTGGGACGGAAAGAATCTCTCTCTGATAAACAGAAATATCTGCGGAATCGCGACCTTGGAGTGTAAAAATGAGAAACTGGGAACACCCCGGCGACCTTGGCATTTCTCGACCGGACTTCCGCCAAGAGGCCCGTCATTTAGACGGTTAAATAAAGTGACGAATTGCTCTTGAAGGGAAATGATTTTTCGGTTTCCTGTGGCCTAGATTCATCTATTTTGTAAGTTGAATAAGCAATTGAATTCCGCGGGCTTTTGGTGTGATATATATATATATATATATATATATATACAGAGCCGACCTTCTCTATGAAGGAGACCAAGTGCAAAGAACCATTAAAAACCTTAAATATTTAGCAAAAAAAAAAAAAAAAAAGTCCAAACATTTGCATATATACATATATATTGAATGTGCGTGATTTTGTTTTTGCTATAAATTACTCCAGGAAAATTACATTTTCACCAATTTCTTTTTTCGGTACTTAGTATTACAAGAGCGTTTCAGCATTGTACCCATATGCTTGACCGAAGATAATCCTTTATCTAATTTTAATTTTCTGAAAGAGGGATCAGCTTTTATTATATTTAGTCACTGGCAATGTAAAGGATTGGAAAAAAAAATATTACATTAGATCTAGACAAAAGCAGATAGCTGATGGCTTGCAAGTCGGTTTGAACCCAGATTCAGCCCAGATTCTGGACACTGGGCGCGCCACTCTGTCTTGAAATGTATGATGGAGATTTGCTTATTCATAAATGAACATTTTCCACTTTTTTAGAGACATTACTGCAATATATATATATATATATATGTGTGTGTGTGTGTGTGTGTGTGTGCGTGATTTTTGATAAAATCTGGCTGAAACGAGAATATATATATGAATATATATACGAGAACTGACTCATTTCTCGAGAACGTCACAATAACTTGGTAAATATGCCAAGCACCATTTACTTGTATGCGTAATTTGACAGTGTGGCGTAATGTTAGTGTCGTCTAGATATCTTTCTCTCACTGATTTAAGTGCAGATGCCATTTACGTCTGGGGAATGTGCAGAGCAAAGGTCGGTTATCTCTCTGACAAGTGGATTGCACCGAAATTGGGTGCAGGTCTGCCGACAAGACCGCATTCCCCAATTTCATTTCCGTGTTCGTTGTTTTTCCACGCTTATATTATTTAGCAAGTAAACAAATGGTGAACTAAGTGAATCTGAAACATGGCATAGACATAAAAGATGAATCTTTTCATTGAATTTCATTCTCGCAGTTATTTCATGTTGTTGTCGTTTTCAATGGATAATGAAAAATTCAGCTGTGTCCGAAAGCCTGCACTATGCATAGAAAAAATGGTTGCCATTGCCTCAGGGAGCTTGAAACTTCTGCCTGTTGGGTCAGCGGGAGATATTTTATTTCTCTCCTACCACCCAAAGGAGGTCGTACTTCTTGACTCTTGCGTACACCCAAATGCGTACGAGTCATAAAACCGTCAATCAATGGCCTCGTTTACAATGCGGCTGTGTTGTTGCAAAGGATCAGTTACAGCAGAGGCCGCAACATTATCTAAAAGTGCCAGATTTGGCGAGATTAAACATGACGTTTAACACCATTTCGAACACTTAATGACTTTTTTAATACCATTTCATGCTTTTTGATACTATCTGAATACTTTCCACTTTGTTTTTTTATGAATCATGAATTGCTTTTCAATGAGTTTATTCAAAAATGTATGATAAAAATCAAGGACGAATGATATTTATTTTCATATAAATACTATATGCACTTTGAAACAATTATCTAGATTTTAGTAAATGCTCTATTAATTTGAATTTTTTTAAAAAAGTCACTTTCCTATCCTCGAAAATATATATTTGTCAAATTTGATAGTCATACGGTCTGGTTTGTACAGAGCCAGCATTAGGAGAAAACAGTTTTTTTTTTTCTGTATTTTTACGCATCAAAACTTTTTTAAAACACCAATACCCTTTCCCACCAAATACTCTTGCCAACAGACAGCATGTTTTTAGTAAACCTAGACTAATCACTTCCTTTTTTGTAAAGAGCTAAGCGTGATTTATTGGTCTTTTATGTCCCGTACGAAAGTGGAAGTACACATCTGTCCTATTTCCCTATCCCACGCGCCCTTTAGGGGTTACAGGTTGCCCCTTGGTCACTATTGATAGCGTGCTCTTTTGGACAGATTTCGTCCAAAATTCGATAAACAATAATAATATTAGTGTTATGATCGCAGATAAAACCTAACTTTTTCTGCTGGTTGCTTTTTAGAAACAGATAGATAAGCAGATCAACATTATTATTATTATTTTTTTTGTGTGTATGTGTATGTGTTTGTAATGGGTTCGAAGAGTATAAAAACGCGAGCGGAGATTCCTTAAGATCTCAAAATCAAATTTTCTGAAGACTGCATTTTTTTTAAAAATTTGTATACCGTGTATAAAGAGAAGGATGTTGTCTGTTTCATCATTAAGTTGCTTTTATTTTGATTTCCGCAATATTATTTTTTATATTCACTTTTGTTATAATCACAATTACGTGCTTGCAAACAAATATATTTGAAATTTTCATGGAAAAAAAATGACAAAGGAACTTGGCAAAAGAGAGGAGAAAGCAAAACTTGTGTTGAACGCCAAGACGGCTTAATTTATTTTAGTTATACAACTAAGTTTAGTTGAATTTCATCAACATCCTATTTTAAAGCAACACAAGGGCTATTTTGGAACGGACTTCGTCATTCTGAACCATCGTCAGATGACGAGGATGACATCGGAGCTGGCACCCCCTCTCCATGCTTGCACACCTCACCAGTGGCAGGACGTTTGGAGACGACAGATTTAGCCTGCACCATAGCACCTAGACGCACGGATTTTCGGTGGAATCGGGGTTCAAACCTGAAACCCTCCGAATCCAAAGCTGAGGCCTTACCACTAGGTCCTAGTTATACAACAAAGGAACTGTATTTTGATTTTTAAAATATATGTCTTCATGTTGATACATTTGATCCACATTTGGATTTATATCTTTATTTTGGAGAAAGGAACTGGTATCAAATTTCATACAAATTTCTTTGCGTTTTTTAATAATCGAGTTCCCATACATTTGGAAGAAAA
Organism: Argiope trifasciata; assembly: GCA_026543055.1. NCBI lineage: Eukaryota > Metazoa > Arthropoda > Arachnida > Araneae > Araneidae > Argiope > Argiope trifasciata. Next base: position 668,007 of record JAPMOQ010007146.1, on the reverse strand, counting down.
CAATTTCAAACTCAAGGAATGTTTATATATATATGTGTGTGTGTGTGTGTGTGTAGATTTAGAATTATTAGATGCAGATGGAAGGTTCAAAGACATTGAAGCACCCTTTTCATTCTTCCTCCGGAGGCAGGCAGCATATTTACAAACAGTGCGGATAAGCAGATGCGACGGAAAAAGGGAGAAATTAAATTTCCCTTGTATTACATAGAATATCTTGATAGGGAAAATGTGGTTTGCAATCCCAATATATTTATTAAGATTCTCACTGGGATTTCTAAACATACGACACTCAAAGCAGGGGAAACACGGGGATCTCTTCATCAAACTATTCGTTTAGGTCGGCCACTTTTATCCATCCCTCTCACCTTGAGAATCGCTGAATAAAGAACTTCACAAAGCATTTCATAAAATCAATTAAGTAGAAAACGGATCAGGAAATAAGAGGATCTTTTTTAGACTCACTTTGATAAGGGCTAAAAATGAGGAAATTAATTCAGTTTAAGTCAACTTTTAAAATATCACTGCATATATATATATATATATATATATATATATATATATATATA
>JAPMOQ010007146.1:651094-667341 GCA_026543055.1 Argiope trifasciata | reverse complement strand
ACACAAACAGAGAGTGGACAAAAAAACACGTCAACACATAACGATAACAGAGGCTTAACTGACTGTCTCTCTAAGCACTCGCCAGAGGGCGGCGTGTGATGAGTAAATCATAGTGTAGGGGGAAAAAGAGAGTGCTACAATATATATATATATATATATATATATATATATATATATATATATAAGGAATATTACTGAAAATCTCCATATCAGTTTTGATGAATATAGTTGCTAAGCAGATGCAGTCCACATTCCCCCTTTTATGTTCAGCAATAAAAAAAGAAACGAAACTTTTCAACATTTCCCTTGACACATGCCATAATTGAGATGCATCAGATACAGCGGAGCTAAATTTAGAAACGAGATAACGCGAGGTTGGTTCGCGTGAACGATAAGGACGAAATGCGCCACGTGTTTTCATCTTTATTTCCCTCCCCGTTGCGCAAGAGAAGCTGTCGAAATGAATATCAAAGGGGAACACGCCACTGGCCCGATAATATTCAGAGAGCTTGTGCAAGCCCGCATATTATCGCTATCTTGAACAGCGTATTCGCTGACTTTCAAACCGTTGGAAAACAGGAAGTTCTGTTCATGTCAGCTCTTTATATATGTATATAACATATATGTTATGTATATGCCAGAAAAAATATATACGTAATGATATTTAAAAGTTAACTTAAGCTGAATAAATTTCCTAATTTTTAGCTCAATTCACTCCACATTAACTTTATTCTATATATATTCTCTTATTTCCTGATCCTTTTCCATGTTATCTACTTAATTCATTTAAGAAATGCTTTGTTAAAATGTGTAGTCAACGAATCCCACGGTGAGAGAGAAAGATAAAAGTTGCTGCAAACAATTTTATAAAAAGATCCCTGTGTTTTCTCTGCTTTAAAAGTCACATGTTCAGAAATCCCTATGAGAAACTTTACTAGGACTGTAAACATGAACAGAACTTTCTGTTACTGCGCCCTTGCTTAGTATTCAGAAAATCCGACAACTAAAGTCTTGCAAAAGAGAAAAAAAGAACATTTTCTGAAAGTCCTTGTGGTAGGTGGTGTTGGTTCGGAATAGAACTCGGGGCCTTTGGGTCTGAAGCCTAGCAACATAGCCTCTAGACAAAAGCAATTGCTTGTGTACCGTAGATGTTATCTGGCTTATGAATATAACATCACATTACTCTTCCTTCAGTTAGTCTGAGGTGAGACGAACGTTTTAATCGCACCAGGCGTTATGGTGGGCGACAATCGTTCTTTTATTTTATTATCGCGTCAAACGTTATGGCGACTTTTGCTACAGGTAAAGAGCGAGCGAAGTTTTCACATATACTGGGCACAGTAAATAGGCAATCATGGCTAAAAATAGTTCATTAACACATTATTATATATTTAACATTGAAGACGTGTGGTGATATCTTAATAAGACATATAACATCTACGGGACATGAGCATGCTTTTGCTCCGTGGTTATGTTACTGGCTTTCGGACCCAAAGGTCCTGTGTTCTATTCCGAGAACATTTCACCTTTCTACAATGGTGACCCAGACGTGATGTAGCGCCATCTACACAGGTTCTATTCTGAGTCAACATCACTTCCCACAATGGTAGGACAATGAACCTTCATGCAACTGATGATGCGCCATTTACCCGCAACCAAAAGTCGTCAGACTCACTTGACGCAACGGTTCATGCACGCTCGCCATAACGCTTGGCGTGAATAAAAGATTCTCCGCTCGCCAAAGATGGGTACGGCGCATTAGACACAACAGCCAACATCTCACTCAACAAACCCATTCATCACCACTTAACAACAAAGCATATCGTTCGTCAACTCACTGGAGGGTGATATCTTAATAAGCCAAATGACATCTACGGGACCTGAGCATGCTTTTGCCCTGTGGTTATGTTACTGGCTTTCGGACCCAAAAGTCCAGGGTTCTATTCTGAGCCAACTTCACCTCTCACAGACGCCTCGCGAGCAACATTATAAACACTTAAAAAGGGATCTAACATAATTCTAACTCCAGAATGTAGATGCGCGCTAACATGCTTTGCGCAAGCGCAGCTAACAAGCTTCTCGTCTGAAATTCCCTAAGGGATTATCGTAAGCATGCTGTGATCAGCATGTTGAGGCCTTATCACATGGCGAAATATCGTCTGCACATTACGTCAGCAATTTTCCATTTCTACCCTCAGAAGCGGTCAAGCAAGTTTTCATAATCGACAACTTTTTCTAACCAGCTAGAAAATGCCGTCGATAGTGATGAAAATATTGTCTGCATACGCAATTTAACCCACCATGTGAAACTTCGATAGTGACGTTACTTTCATTGTCGTTTACTTACGAAAAGTGCCGACGATATTTCGCCGTGTGATAAGGCCTTTACAGCAAGAAGGTCCCCCAACGGAAGAGCATCCGTCTGAAGACGATGCCCGTGTAAATAGGTTTAAAAAACAAACATAAAAAATACACGGATACAATTCAGAGAGAAATGATAACTAATGATAGATATATTGCAAACGATTACATAAATATGCCACTAATTCGGGATTTCAACGCATATCCTGTCTAAATTCAATCAGGTTTAAAGTAAATAAAGAAGATTTATTGAGTTAATGATATAGATATTGCAAACGATTATAGAAACCTTTGCTTTGGACTTATTTTTTAAAGAAAATATCACATTTTATATTTCTTTTGTTTTATCCAGTCACGTGCTGAAAGTTGCATTTCTGTAGATTTATTTTGCGATGATAGTTTTTTTTTATTCGAACTTCCGGCATTCTTTTATTTTATCCAGTCACGTGATAAAAACATAGTTAAAATATTTCTTTAAAAATTTGTTAAAAATATAAGCTTACGTTATAAATTAAAAACACTGATACCGTTAGAAAGCTAATTTTTTAATCTTTAAATTGATATAAAAATCATGCTTGTGCAATAATATTTTCAGAAGTTATAGCGGAAAAACGTCGAAATGTCGCTTAAATTTTAATGAATTCAAATTCTAATTAAAAATTCGAAAAAAGGGCTCCGAGGTGCACATTCCGGACCTCCAAGGTATACATGTACCAAATTTGGTAGCAGTAGGTCCAACGGTCTGGCCTGTAGAGCGCCAACACACGCACACACACATTGAGCTTTATTATAAGTATAAATAGACAAGTAGCAAAAATGAATACTTTAAACATAACACCGGAAATGAAACAGAACCACGCTGATGCATCCAGTAACTGATAACATCTGCAATTTGAAATAAATATGTCAAGAGCCGATCAGCAGGAAAAAAAAGTATAATCGGCAATCAATCATCAAAACAACAACATAAAAAAACAGGCAAACCACTTATGCATAAAATACAGACAAACCATGAATATTCAGTGAAACCAAAAAAAATCAACTCTTAGTAAAATTAGAAAAGTATTATTATTGTTTCAAAACAAACTAATTCACAAAAAATTCTTATAATTTTTTTTTTTTTTTGCCTTTGAACTCAATAAAAAATTAGACCCTTTGTTGGATTTACTTCAAAATTTTATATGCTTTTATACTGTAGATGTTAAATCTACGTAACGGATTAAAATAATCTAACTCTGTTCATTTTGTGGTTACAGTGTCCGCAACAGCCAGTTAGACAGACTTTCAGTGAACAGATTTTGTTCAAATTTTTACAGAAATCCAAAAATTTGTTTCCAAGAAACAAACATATCGAAATTCATCCATTTTTCGGCCAATTTGCCAAAAAATGCGTTTTCCGAAACCTAAGAGAATCTGGAGAATTATCAAATTCTCGAGATTTTTTTTTTTGGCGATTACAATACATACGTATGTTCGACAGGGCCAGCCATCTGCGGGATGCGGCCGGTGTTATTCACCCGGGTCCGCGACTGAAGGGGGCCCCCACCGTGATCAAGAATTAAAACAGTGCTCTGAACAATAATAATGTGACACTTGCTAAAACGTCTACAAGCTTGCTTCCATGTGGCTGGCTGAGCATCGACTGACGCCTTTATGAGGCAAAGATCGGAGAAATATCTATAAAAAGGCGGGAAATGCTCATTTATGAACAAGGATATCCCCGTCAGACACGTTAAGACAGAGCGGCGCGTCCGGCGCCCAGAAGTCGAGGCTGAGTTCAAATCATCAGCTATCTACTTTTGCTACATCTAATGTCATATTTTTTACGATCCTTTATCTTTTCAGTCGGGCCAAGGTGGCCTGGTGGTAAGGTCTCGGCTTCGGAACCGAAGGGTTTCGGGGTCGAGACTGGAATTCCACCGAAGAGCCGTCGTGTGAGGGGTCTCTTGCACGTTAAATCTGTCAGGTCAAACGTCCTCCCGCTGGTGTGGTGTGGAGAGAGGGGTGCCAGTTCGGGTGTCGTCCTCGTCATCTAAACGTGATTCTAAATAACGAGGTCCGTCCCAAAATAGCCCACTTGTTGCTTTAAAACGAGACGTTAATATAACTAAACTAAACTTACCTTTCCAGTCACTAAATCTAAAAAATGCTGAACCCTCTTCCAGCCAATTAAAATGAAATAAGTTATTATCTTCGGTCAGGTATATGGGTATAATGCTAAAACGGTTTTGCAATACTGAGTATCAAAAAAAAAAAAAAAAAAAAAAAAGGGAAAATTGTCATTTTTCTGAAGTCATTAAATAGCAAAAACAAAATCACGTATTATTAAATAACTATGCAAATATTATTTTTTTTTTTTACTTTGCTAAAGATTGAGGGCCCCAAATGGTTTCTTGCACCCGGGACCCTTCACAGAGAAATCCGGCTCTGACTTTCGATGCAGTGCCAGTACATAAAGGAATAGTGAAAGTAAAAAAAAAGACCCAAAAGAAAGAGCTATAAATCATTTCAGCCTTTACCTCGACACGCTGTCCGCCTGTTTGTACAACCTGTTTCAAGACCGTGTTTGCACTGCTGCCCATTCAGAAAGGAGCCGGCCTGTCTACGGGGAGCACGTTGCGAGCGCGTGCAAGAACGAAACCGGCCAACCCGTTGTGTGGTTTCTAGAAACAAAACGGGCGCGTGCGTTTGTGTCCCAAATAAAATTCGAATGAGTTCGGTATTCTGAAATGAAGGTATGAGACTGTGTTCAAGTTAAATTGTTTGAAAAACCGTCTGCAATAGTTATATTATTGCATAAAAAAAATGAAAATACATCCAAGGAGCCAAAATATGCCAATTTAATAACAAAAGTGCACGCACACACACGTGTGTGTGTGCGTGTAAAGTTTTACGAAAATAATTTGAGAAAACGGTGAGTAATTTTCCAAAAATAAGGCCTTGGAAATGAATTCAAACGGTTTCCTGAAGAAAGTTGTTGTAACAAGAATATTAAATACAATATATATATATTGACAAGAAAATCGACTTTTTAATATAGTCATTACTATTTTACATCTGAAATTATAGTTGGGAATGCGGGCACTGATCGGAATAAAAAGAAGAAATGAAAAAAAAAAAAAAAAAAAAAATGAAATGAAATATTTAAAAATACGAAATCAATAAACTGTCAAACCTCTAAAAGGTTAAGTCTAGCATTTAAAACGGGCCAACAAATTTGATGATAAAACCATTTTCCAGATATAATCTGCCGAATCGTTTCATTTTTGTGGCAGCGTGCTCATATATGGACTTCACGTAAATAGATTTGGATGAAAGTAGTAAATCTGTCCAACTTAAGTGTAAAGATCAACCACCAAATTTCCCATTTTAGTGTATTGCATTTTTACGTTATTGTTATTCACAGTCAAACGTCATTCAAAAAAAAAATATATATATATATATGGTTTGGACCCGAAGAGGGTCGATTCTTGGAATTTCATTTGTGGAATTTCGGGGTCGTTTTCTGCGGTTACAGTTCTTCAACAGGGCCGGCCATCTGGGGGTTGCACCAGGGCCCCGGGACTGAGGGAGGCCCCACCGTGCTTAATAATTAAAACAGAGTTCTGAACAATAATAATGTTACACAAAATAAAAGTCTACAAGCTCTGTTTCCATGTGGCTGGCTGAGCATCGACGGACGCCTTTCTCAGGCAAAGATCGCAGTGATATATATCTATAAAAAGTAAGGAAAAGTTCATTTATGAATATGGAAATCCCCGTCAGACATGTCAAGACAGAGCTGCGTGCACGGCTCACAGAAGTCGAGGCAGAAACTGGATTCAAATGGACTTGTAACACATCAGCTATCTACTTTTGTCTATGTCTAATGTAATATTTTTTACAATCCTTAGCATTGCCAGTGACTAAATATAATAAACACACTCTATCAGAAAATTAAAATTAAATAAAGGATGATCTTCGATCAGAAATACGGGTATGATGCTGAAACTCTCTTGAGATACTATCGAAAGAGAAATTGGAAATTTTTAAATTTTTCTGAAGTAATTAACAGCAAAAACAAAATCGCGCTTCATTAAATAAATAGGCAAATGTTCGTTTTTTTTTTTTTACTTTGCAAAAAAATTTAGGGCCCCAAATTTAGGTACTCCAGCCCTTTCATAGAGATGGCCGGCTCTGTTCTTCAGGTTATAAAAGTACAAAAGGTCAAGCAAAAGTGAAAAATGCCGTTTAGCCTGGAAGACGCAACCTTAATAATAACCGTTATCGAAAGTGATTTCAAATGTACGCAAGTACTTCGTTGACATTTGTTACACATTCTATTCAAGGAGCGATAAGGATATGTTTGAGAAGAATGTGAGTTCGAATTTTTATTTTTTGAAGTCGACGAAAGTGGGATTTGTTATCTGTGGACTTCCATGACCGCCTAGCATCAGTAAACAGTACGCAGCGAACTTTGTTTTGCAATGTCTGGTCATGGCTGAAATGAAATGCGAAAGGCTGATTAGATTTTGAAACTCATCTTTTGAGATCTTGATCCAATGATCAAAACATCAAATAAAAACTTTCATCATGTGTTGATTCTGTTTCTCTCTTTTATCAGTACGAACATCATTGATCTCATTTTCAAAACATTACAATTCAAAAGATAAAAAATTAAGTAATAATGCTTATGTATTTTTTTTAAAGAGTACGTTTTAATCTTTTCGCATAGAAAGTTCAGAGAAAATATTTAACGGCTTTAAACACTATGGATTTTTCATTTTAAAGAACAATTCTATGAATTGCACCCATTTCTAAGCTGAAATGAAACATTTATGTTATTTAAGTATGATAAAAAATAATAAAAAATTCGGGGGGGGGGTATTATTTAAATAAGATTAGTTTGTAGTATGATTAGAGTTCTGTTCTAAGTATATATATATATATATATATATATATATATATATATATATATATATAACTAATCAGTGGCCTTCAGGTTCGAACCGAAGACCAGCAAAAAAACCCGAACGTTACTCAATCTGGTAGTGGGTAGACCAGTACAACCTTTCGCGTACAAGTCATTAATATCCAATAACAAAACGTCCGGTAAAAAAAAAAATTCGAATTCGAGATTTTGATAAATCTCTACATTTTAGATCTCTCTGACTTCGAAAAACACATTTTTCGGCAAGTTCATCTGCTAAACTGTCTGTGACAAAGATATCTCAAAGACGTTCTGAACTGGATAGCGTCTGGGCCAAAATTGGCGAGCGGGTGAAATTTGGTATGCGCCCTTGACGCCAAATTTTGAGCAAAATTCGTTCAGGGGCTGTTCAAATATATTGGTAAGAAATTCAACCTCAGTCGGGTTCGTTTTGTGTTGTGGCCGTACGGTTTGAGAACAACGAACAGTTCTTTAGTAGAAAAACAACTGCGACGTTTATTTACACCAAGACAGGAGAGCACAAAGAAGACAAATATTGACAGCTGAGACGAACACACAACAGTACACAGTAACAACATAGATAGCACACAAAACTGCCTAACAGAATTCAGCAGGAGAGGGGTTCCTCGGAGCTTCACTCTGAGGTATCTCCAGACGGCTGAAATACTCCTTTGTCTTTTCTCGCTTTACGGCCAACTCACTATTTCACACAACTGGCTACTATGCAATTCAGCACTTCCCCGTTGCTTCGGTATTCTCTCGGCCACTCCGATTACTATTCCCCACCATTCCCGCTTGTGAGTGCCGGTCTTTTATAGCTCTCGAGAGGCGGGCTAGAAACTTCCTCGCCAATCAGGGGATATCTGGACGTATCTCGGGTCCTAATAGAGGGATCAACAAAATTCTCGAAGTTTCGAGTATTATCCATTTTGTCGCCAAACCGCCAAGATTTGGGGATAAATGAGTCAGCACCCGGCAGCCTCTAGAAAAGATGACTGTAAATCAGCCTTTCTTATGATGACGATATTCTTGCGGAGAAGCAAAATTACAAGTTCGTAGCAAAATGTTAATATGGTAACTACAAAACAAAGAGAGCTAGATGAACACACATTTAAATTCCATACAGTAGACATGTATCAAATTTTCACCCAATTCTAACAAGGACCTGAAATTCTGTCCATTTGTGTTTTCAGAGCGCATAATTAAAAAAAAATTACGATGGAAATTGCTTAATTCGAAGCCGATATAACAATCATAAAAATTCGATTCATTCAAAAATCCGAGTGAAGAAAAATTGGGTCTAAAAATGGATATTGGGAAAAACAGCAATTTTTAAATAGTACTGATTTATTTTAGTAAATAATAAATAAATAAGTAACAAAAATAAAAAAATAATTCAAATAATAAATATTTTATGAACAATTTTATAAGAAAGCTACGAAATCAATGAAACAATTCACATGTAATTTATTCAAATGTTTTTTAAGAATCCAAACAATCCAATAAAATATAAAATTTTAAGTATCTTTCATAAGAATCTACAGAAAATAAAACATGTTTTCCATTTAAAATACACACACATTTATAACTAAGAAATTTATTATTTAAAATGCAGGCTTTTTCTTTTAACAATAAAATTGCCCAAAGATGTTTCTCTTTTTGAGTGTGCATGCCCTCCAGCAATAGTGGAGTGTAAGTTTGGAGAGGAGGTGCCACCTCAGGAGTCATTTGACCGCAGTTCAAACTTACGAAATCCGTCCTATAATACCTTTAATGTTGCTTTAAAATGGGACGTTAATATAACTAAATTAAATTAAACTAACTCTTTCATTGTACTTCAAAATTTGGCACAAAGCATTACTGCCCGATTACTTAACATAAGATGCAATAATTTTACAAATCTTCAGCACTTTCCTTATTTCCTAGAAAACTGTAAGTCCACGGTGGCTATTACTTTCCTCTCTCATCCAAACCTTTTTGTTGAAACAGAATACAGCTTCATAACTTAACGACTATAATTTTTGCTATTTTCTTCCGCCAGCTCATCAAAATCATAGCTATCCACTTCTAGTTCCCACATAATGGGCAAAGACACCTAGTCGGTGGTGTCTCTGCCCAAGATGACAAGGCAAATTGGCCGACACTTCTTCCATGTGAAAATTAGGGTTTTCTTCAAACAAGCACAGGCTAATTTTGCGGATGACACTAAGCTGTTTCCTCGTCAATCATTCTGCGAAACATCGCTCGTTCAGAAAGCAATTTTTTTCGTCTCGCTCCTTATGAAAACGGGATACGTTGTTAAGCAAGATAAATTTAATCATATCAATCAACTTTGATAGTTGAGTTTAGTTTAGTTATATTAAGACTCCGTTTTGAAGCAACACTAGGGCTATTTGGGGACGTACCTCGTCATTTTGAACCGCGCTCAGATGATGAGGATGACACATGAGTTGGCCCCCCTCTCCAAACTTCCACATCACACTAGCGGGTGAACGCTTGCGCCCCAACGGATTTCACGGGCACCAATCCCACTAGCACGGCGGTTCTACGGTGGAATTGGGCCTCGAACCTGCAACCCTCCGGTTCCGAAACCGAGACCTTACCACCAGGCAACCAAGGCCGATCAACTTTGATTAATCACATCTTAGCATAGCAAAAGTATAATAAAACTACGATTACATTCAAAGATGCAATAATAATTATAAGATATATTAATAAGTGCACGACAAGGATAGTTTATTTTGACTGATCATCTGTACTTCAAACTGACCAAATTATGAAATTAAATACCACATTTAGTGGCATCGGTCTCGGTTGCTGATGGCTCAATATTATTTTGTAATATCTCTTGAAATGGGAAGAAAAGGTAGTGATGTTGTATCAAGTGGTCACAAACATTTGTGGTGGTATCTTAATAAGCAAGTAACAGCCACTAAACATTGGTGATCACTTTTGTCTAACGAATATATTATGCGATTGCAAATAGTCACGTCGCGAGTTCGATCCTAGGCGGAATTCAATATCCACACTGGCGTGACACCACAATATAACCTGCCATAGATACAGATTCTATAAGGCAAATTTTATATTTCAATTAGATATGATCATTTATAATTAATTAATTCACATTAATCAGTCAGCTCCATGAACGCAATAAAATATTGCTGCAAATCAAGTCTTCAAAAAAAAAAAAAAAAAAAAAAACACCCGAGTCAACACCACTTTTATTTTATTTTTTCAAAAGCAGAAACAAAAAAATGCAAAGAAAAATTATATAAAAAAATAATTTATTGTCACCTTTTATATACACAGAGAGCTAAATTCCGAGACGATTTAGCATCATCCCATAATGCTAAAACATTGGCATGCATGGATTTTTCTCTAAAATATAAGATTCTGTCGGCAATAACAAAACCTTCCCACAAAGGCTGCAGTAACAACTGTAAAACCTAAATAATAATAGCAAAGAAATAAATAAAAGTCTATCATAAAAACACTCATGAAAGTAAAATAGCTTGAGAGGAAAATAAAAACTGAAAGTTTGAAAATTTTATAACACTAGGAATATATCTATAATAATACATTATTAAAACAACTCTGGAGAAATGCAGAGACCCACACTGTGTGTACCATGTGTATCTACGGTGATGGGGAAAAAATAAGCTAAATACCATGTGTATCTATGGTGATGGTTCAAATAAATGCATGTACAAAGAATTTATCTTAGTCTTTATTTATGAAAAAGATTAATGGTCCAATAGTTTTTAATTAATTTTTATTTATATTCAAAATTTGCACCATTAATGCTTTTTACAGTAGAAAAATGTTTTCAATCCAATATCATCTCTGGTGTAAAAGAATTAAGTTATATTCCAGGCAGTAATTTTTTTCATTAACTATCTATGGAAAGGATTTGTAACTGTGCAGATGCAGTCATAGAAACAGTTTTTTCTTTGGAATTTTTCTCTCGACAGAGCTTTTTCTTTCTTCTTTGTATTTCCATTGAACATGGGAAGTTCCAAAAGGAATATAATTAAATTAATGATTAATTTTACAAAATGGGTAAAACTGAGTTAGTGATTAATTTTACACAATGGATAAACTTGTGAGTTTTGCAATTCCAACATATTTATACTTGAACCATTCTTATTTTGAACTTCAGTCACCTTTAAATTCTTCAAACTTTCAAATATGTTCTGATATAAAGGTTCTAGAATTGTGGAAAAAGATAGCACTTTTATTCCATTATTACTATAGACATATCACATTTACTCTACTGTTATTACTATAAAACGGTTTAAATGAATTATACCATGAAGAATAATGTTGATATGTGTAAAGATTACAATTCATATCAAAACAACCTAGACTTATTTGTAAGCACTACAACTTAAACTATGACAAAAAAAGTAATATTAAAGAGTTTATTTATTAAACTTTTGCAAATTTGGAAATACTAAAAAATCTTACAATGCAATGAAAATGATACAAATTAACAGAGGAATTGAGAAAAATCTGAATTTTTTAATATGATGATATCATACAGAGAAATCAACAGAAATGAATTCTTACCAACAATATTTTCACTCTAGGAAAAAGATGCTCCTTTTCATTAAACAAAATCATTAAATTTTTAAATGTCGTTTCATCATTACCTGTCAAAAAAAAAAAAAAAAGACAAACAATTTTAGTAAGGATGCTCACAAAATATGTGGTAAATTGAAATTTCTATTTAGCAGAAATTTTAATAATTTTTTTTAAACTTTTTAATAGTGAAAATACTATTAATTACTGTTCGATAGTAATTATTTAAATTAATTTTATTATGTAATAGCATTTTTAAATAATAATTTTAGTAAATTAAAATTTAAAAAATACAATTAATTAAAAAATAAATATAATTAATTAATACAATAAAATATAATTAATTAGTTAATCAGATTTTGCTCCTACACTTAATCATTATCGAAATTTGTAATTAACTTACATATGGACTTAATATGAATCTACAGATGAAAACACTACACAACAAAAATGATCATTTGTAAAGGAAGGGTTCATTATGTATTGCTTTAACAGGTTGTTAAGGCCAACTTAAACAATGAGAACAAATGAATTGAGTCATGTTTATGGACCACATCACCATAGAGAAGATAGAAACTACTTTTTTTTAAATACAAAAAGGCAAATGAATGTACAATAAATTTATATCTTGGGATGACATTATCTCTTTCACATTATATATCTTGGGATGTAAATCTTTTGTGGAGTATTAAAGGTGGCATCTATCAAACAAAAAATATCTGTAAATTTAAGAGAATAAAAGGGGAAAAAAATTACAGACCAGACCTCAACAACAGGTCTGATTTCACTAATTTTAATTTTATTTATCATTCAGTATTTACTATCCCTCTACAAATCATTAATAGCTGCCTACTCCATTCCTCATTCTTGAGTGATGCAACACTTTGACACAGCCTCTGAATTTCAAGAACGAATACGACTTTAAAATTAATTCGCCAATCAGAATTCTACACATTTATTGCAAACCGAATTTTAAATATTTCTTTTATTTGGTGCAATCGTATACATTTAATAAGAATTGATTGTTGAGCTTATAGTACGAATGCTAATGATATTATAAGTTCAGCTAATGATATTATGCTATCAGTATGTCCTTTGCATTTAATGATATAATGCTAATGATATTATAAGAACAGCTCTTTGTCAAAGACAGTCAATAGGTAATTAATAACGCAAAACAAAGGAATTCTGGGGATTTTATCTCATTTATTTCCTATTAAGAACACGGAATTTGACTTTAAAATTAATTCGCCAATCAGAATTCTACACATTTATTGCAAATAGAATTTAAAATAGTTGTTTTATTTGGTGTGCTAATATATATATAATCAAAGTCGATTGTTAAGCTTATAGTATGAATGCTAATGATATTATATAAGTGAACAGCTCTTTGCCAAAGACAGTCAATAGGTAATTAATAACACAAAACAAAGCACCTCTTAAGATTTGAGGCTTTAAGAGCAGAGCATGCTTTCTCTATGAAGGGGCCCGGGGGCAAAGAAACATTTAAGGCCCTAAATTTTTAACAAAGTTAAAAAATAAAAACACTGAACATTTGCTTATGTATTTAATGTGTGTGATTTTGATTTTGCTATTAATAACCCCAGGAAAATGACATTTTTTCCCATTTCTTTTTTGATACTTAGTATATAGCAATAGTGTTTGAACATTATACCCTCTGCTTGACCGAAGATAATTCTTAATTTCATTTCAATTTGCTGAAAGAGAGTTCAGCATTTGTTATATTTAGTCACTGGCAATGTAATAGATTGAAAAAAAATATTACATTAGATATGGGCAAAAGTAGATAGCTGATGGCTTGCAAGTCGGTTTGAACCGAGCCTCAGCCTCGGATTCTGGGTGCCGGGCACGCCGCTCTGTCTTGACATGTTTGACGGGGATTTCCCTATTCATAAATGAACTTTTCCCGCCTTTTTTTAGATATCACTACGATCTTTGCCCAAATAAAGGCATCAGTCGAGGTTCAGCCAGCCACATGGAAACAAGCTTGAAGACAAAGTATGTGTCACATTATTATTGTTCAGAACACTGTTTTAATTCTTAATCACGGCGGGGACCCCTCCTCAGTCACGGGGCCCGGGTGCCATGGCCGGCCCTGTTTAGGAGGTGTAGCTTTGTTCCTCATTTTTTAATGTTTCACAGATTTGTTTATTCCTTGGATTTTTTAATAAAATCATGACATTATTATTATTATTATTATATTAAATATAATACGTGACGATGGTGTTGGCGGAGTAGTGCCAATGTGTAGTGAATTCAATCAAGAATCGAGCCTGCGATGTTTGGGTTTGCTGTCCAGTAATTTATCCATTCGACAAAATCGATCGCTGATGTCTAATGGCTATTACTGGCTTATTAAGATGTCACCACAAATGTATCATTATTACTAAAATTGTTTTCAGAACAATAAAGTGCACAGAAGAAAAAAATCAATAATTTTAAAATGAATTATATTACTAATTTTTTGAATACATCTTACTAATATCTATTGACTGCAGCTGCAACAGAGATATTCAGATGGATACTAACCCAAAGGATGATTGCTCAGCATATTCTTGCAATAGATTTCAAAATTCAGGAGATCGGAAGACCTGATATGTCTCTTCGGCTGCTGCCATGTGATATTTTCTGTAACATAATAAAACCACTTCATGAAACTGTATTTATGATTTTAATAAAGAACATAGTATAAAAATTTAATGCCGATTATAAAATATACATAAATAAAAATGCGCATTTATGTAAAATAGGTAATCTTTAAAAGTTCTACACCATATGCGTTATAATTTTGTTGCATTGGAATACAGGCAGATTGTTATATAATCAGAGCCGGCCTTTTCTATGAAGGGACCCGGGTGCAAAAAACTATTTGGTGCCTTAAATTTCAATCAATGTAAAAAAAAAAACCGGAACATTAGCATATGTATTTAATAATGCGTGATTTTGTTTTTGCTATTCATTACTCCTGGAAAATGAAAATTCAATTTCTTTTTCGATACTTAGTATAGCAAGAGCGTTTAATAATTATACCCATATGTTTGACCGAAGATAATCCTTTATTTATATTTAATTTTCTGAAAGAGGGTTCAGCATGTATTATATTTAGTCACTGGTCTTGTGAATGATTATAAAAAAAATATTACATTAGATATAAACAAAAGTTGATAGCGGGGGATTTACAAGTGCATTCGAACCCAGCCTCGACTTCTGGGCGCCGGGCACGCTTCCCTGTGTTAACATATCTGAAGGGTATTTCCTTATTCATGAATGAACATTTCCCGCCTTTTTTATAGATATCACTACGATCTTTGCCTCATAAAGGTGTCAATCGATGCTCAGCCAGCCACATGGTAGCAAGCTTGTAGATTTTTAGTAAGTGTAACATTATTAATGTTCAGATCACTAATTTAATTCTTAATCACAGTGCCCCCCCCCCTCAGTCACGGGCCCGGGTGCATAGAACCCGCCGAGATGGCCAGCCCTGCTTATAATATAAATTTAATAGGTAAACAAACAAACAGATAACTGTAATAGGTAAAAAAAGTATTGTTTTCAATCATAGACTGCAAAAGATGGCGCTGTTTTACAGGGCGCTTTCTGCAATAGATAAAAGCAATACTAATTATTTCACGATTCCATTTCTATATTTCCAATTGCTTTTTTAAATTGAATTTTCACAAATTTCAATTTACATTCATTTTATTTTAATTATTTCGTATGATATATATTTTTAGAATTGAGCTATGTATTTTATCAAAGCGCTCATTCGTGCATTCAGTAGAATGATAAAAGAAAAGATTGCTGCATGCAGGGCCGGCCATTTGGGGGGTGCAGCAGGGGCTATGCACCGGGGATTAAAAATTAAAATAGTGTTCTGTACAATAATAGCTTTTGCACATACTGAAAGTATGCAAGGTGGATTCCATGTGATTGGCTGAGAGTCGACTGACGCCATTATTAGACAACGATTCTAGTGATACTAACAAAAATATGGGGGGAGGGATGATTTATGAATAAAGAAATCCCTTTCAGGCATGTTAAGACAGAACGCCGCGACTTCTGGAAGCTGAGGCTGGATTTAAATGGATTCGTAAATCATCAGCTATATACTTTTTTAAAGGATCCCGTGTAATATTTTCTATGCATGCATCTGTGTATGTTTGTTTACATTAAGTAGTTCAAACAAAAAAGTAAAATGAAGATAAACTAAACGATCCATTCCTAGCAATGCATTTCTACTTCCCCGGCTGGAATGAAAAGAACTAAGAGATTTAATTTTAGCAATCGGTGGATATGGGTACCTACACTGATGAAAAAAAAAAAAAAAAAAAAAAAAAAAAAAAAAAAAATC
>JAPMOQ010007146.1:589377-650994 GCA_026543055.1 Argiope trifasciata | reverse complement strand
AAAAAAAAAAAAAAAAAAAAAAAAAAAAAAAAAAAAAAAAATCCAAACACCAAGAAAAAATTATTGTACAATAATGAAATTTTAGGAATACATATGTCTAGGTAACATATTTAATTGATTAAAGTTTCAAGATCACAGGTAGAGCCATTTCAAATGTGAAATGTTGGTACATTAGTAAGCGGTGTAACCGCCGGAATTTTGAATGCAAGCATGCAAGCGTGCATGCATTGCGTCGTACAGGTGTCGGATATCAGTTTGTGGGATGGAGTTCCATGCCTGTTGCACTTGGGCGGTCAATGCTGGGACGGTTAATGCTGGTTGTGGATGACGCTGGAGTTGTCGTCCAATGATGTCCCATACGTGCTCGATTGGAGAAAGATCTGGTGATCTAGCAGGCCAAGGCAACATGTCGACACTCTGTAGAGCATGTTGGGTTACAACAGCGGTATGAAGGCGAGCGTTATCCATTTGGAAAACACCCCCTTGAATGCTGTTCATGAATGGTAGCACAACAGGTTGTATCATTAGACTGACGTACAAATTTGCAGTCAGGGTGCGTGGGATAACCACGAGAGTGCTCCTGCTGTCATACAAAATTGCTCCTCAAACCATAACTCCAGGAGTAGGCCCTGTGTGTCTAGGCCGCAGACAAGTCACTAGCAGGCGTTCACCTGGCCTCCTTCTAACCAACAAACGACTATCACTGCGTTTAAGGCAGAACCGGCTTTCATCAGAAAACACAACAGATCTCCACTCCGTCCTCCAATGAGCTCTAGCTTGACACCACTCACGTCGCAAACGGCAGTGGTTTGGAGTCAGTGGAATGCACTGTACAGGGCGTCTGGCTCTTATCTGTCTTAAAGTCCTGTGGTGACAACTGCAGCTCGATTTTCAGCTGCAGACGCAGTACGATTAGCCACAGCCATATGCCGAATACGACGGTCTTCCCTCTCAGTAGTACCGCGTGGCCACCCGGAACTTGGTCTTCTTGAGGCAGTACCTTCCCTTGACCACTGCCGCCAATACTCATGCACAGTGGATACATTCCTGCCAAGTCTTTCAGCAATATCACAGAAAGAAAACCCACCTTCTCGTAGCCCTACAACACGACCTCGTTCAAACTCAGTGAGCTGTTGATAATGGCTTCTTCGTCTTCTCAGAGGCATCCTTGACTAACATTAACCCACTACGTCAAATCTCAACCGTAAATAACGATCACGAACCTTACAGCGCTTATTTAAAGCAAACCTCATTTGCATGTTTATAGTGCTACTAGCGTCACACGCGCTTAGCTCGAAATTTGAATCGACGTCATCTTTCAGATGTATAAACACGCCTACCAAATTTCGTTTATCTAGCACAGCTCCTTCCTAGTGTTGGGTTTTTTTTTCCATCAGTGTATGAAGTTTATAGCATCTATTATTGTATTGTGCAATAATGTAAAATATAGTTCACATAAGTAGATTTACAATTAATTTGATCATTCATTCTATAAATTGCTTGACACCGTTTGATAGAACCATGTTCACGTCTAGGAAATATTCCTCAAGGTGAAAAAAAGAAGATACTAAATAATAATTATAATGAGCTATTTCTAAATGTATTAACTATGTTAAAACTTTTCTTTACAATGCCAGTTCCTACAGCAAGTGTCGAGCGCTCTGTGAGCAAATTAAAATTAAGAATTTATCTTCTTTCTAGCACGTGTTCAGAACGCTTAAATGCGCTTCCTGTATTAAACAACGAAAAAAAAAAAAAAATTCAAAATTTCTGAAGTAATTGATGCATTAGCAAAAACAAAAGCATGCATTGAATAAACATGCATTAATAATATGTGTTTGTGTTTCTTTTAAAACCACAAATAATTAGGGCCCGAATAGCTTGTTGCATTCGGGCCCCTTCATAGAGAAGGTCGGCTCTGGTTACAGATAGGCATATACAAATCTAGCTCCATAACAAAATCACTTCTAACGAAATCGTCGATAAAATATGTGCTGAAATGCCCGATGACGACGTTGAAATGGATTTGCATGAAGATGAGACAAAGAAGGGGGAAAAAAAAGATACATGTATTTTGCGGTGCACTGAATCCATTTACAGTCCTAAACAACTCTCGAGCATTTGTATCTGAACAGTCACAGGAAACCATAGGCATTCTTTACTCAGAAGATTAGTATAAGATTATGGCGAATTAGAAACCATAGAAATGTGAAAATAACAGTATCAAAGTAGATAATCGGGTTATTTAATATTCGTCTTTACTACGACGCAAGCGAAGAAAGTGAGACAGTAGATCATCTATACAAATATATGAATGAAAAAGTTTGGATGGATGGATGTTTGTTACTCCATCACGCCAGAACGGAATGGGATGAAATTGAGCACAAAGGTAGATGACTTGAGTCAGGAATAGAACAGAGGCTACTTTTTATTCCGGTACATTGAGGGGTTCATTTTTGATTCATTAAAAACAAAATTTCGCGCCAAAGAGCTGAAGCCAAATCCCGCCAAAAGTTTAGTAAGGCTCCGGTTTTTAGCCCCCCCCCCAACAGAGTTGAGGTTAGGCTCAGTAGAATTTCGACAGATTATTGCAAACGATTCTGTATGTGTTTTTAGTGTCTGATGTATTTAAAATCAAATGTTGTTCATGAATCGATATTTCGGATTCATTCAGAAGGACTTTTAAATGAAAAGAAAACAGAGGAAAGGAAATAACAAATTTCGAATCTGTATTGCGTTACCCCAACTGGCGTAGGACAGTCAGACATGTGCATTACGCCAATTGGCATTGAAAGTTCACGTGTGATTGTTGACAACTGTGTTTTCATTAAAATTAAAAATAAAAATGATGCGTATAATACTGTCGTAGCCATCTTCCTTTCGATTCATAAATAAAGTGGATTTGACCGGACTTGATTTGTTTTATTTTGGGTATACAATGTAAATAAATAGTTTTTACGTTAGTTGCGTGTTTTTGTCATTAACTTGTATTTATGTTATATATTTTTCGTATATGCTTCCACTTTTAAATGTATCATTTTTAGGACAGGTTTAATTTTTCTTATTTGTCATTATTTGATAATTTTTCGTGCATATACATCAAGTAGCCATCTCCCTTTCGATTATATTTATTATTTTTTTAAAATCTACACTTATCTTGTTTATTTCAATCAAATCTTGCTTTCATTCATCAAGGCCATTTTCAAAACTAAATTATAATATTCTGGAATTTTCATTTATGATCCAAATTGCCAGATTTTTTATTAGCTCTTTTTTGGGTCAATTTAAATTTTCAACATGCTTTTTATCTATTGCTAACTTCTCACTGATTTATATTGTTAAACAGAAATCTCTGAATTGATGACAGAATAAGAAATACTCATTCTACCTTTTTTAATATAATATTCTATCAAAGCTCTGTAAAACAAAGATTTTAATGTATTTGGATTCGTTAGCATATTGATGGAGTGCGACCTTGTGCCATGAGCCGCAAGCCTAAGACCGGATGTGCATGGTCTCCATTCTGGGTATTTCATACAAGTTTCTTTCAGAGCACTTTCTGCTGTTTTACTCATTGGAAAATCTAGAAAGAGATAAGATAATTATATTATAATTATTGAAGATCAACATATTTGTATTTTTAACTAGCACAAAATAAAGGAGATCAAAGAAAATGTTAATAGTTAAGAAAAAAAAAAACAATCTAATAATTCTTGAAATAATATGACAAACAGAAAATACTTCATGTCTAATTAATCACTTGACATACGAATTTACTTAACTTCCTAATTAAATGACAAATTTAATAGCTTCCTAATTGGAATATTGACTATTATTTTAATTCTTTTAATAATAATACGTTTCAAGTAACTTTTTTCATTTCAAATTACTTAATACTTTTCACTTAATTGCAGATTAAAAATTCAATCATTCAATGACCGCCTCAGACGCATTACTGTATGAGAAGTGGTTAAGGATAAAAATTTTTTGCTCATAACTTTACATCATCCTTTAAAATTTACGAGACATTGTAATGCAATCTTCTTTAAAAAGATGATTTTTAAAGACTAACAATTTTTAAAAATTCAATGTATAGCAATTATAGGCAACAGGTAAGCAAGATTTTCTCTTTACTTCCCAAGTTAATTTAAATCAATTAAATAATAAAAGTTTATCATACCGTTTATAGCCTATGTAAACGTTTTATGACACAAATTAATGAACTGTTACAAATTTATAATCAAAAAAGAAATTTAATATCAAATATAAATTCAAAAATGATTTAACAGTATGTAAAGTTTTGAATATGACAAACAGAAAATTTTTCATGTCTAATTAAAGAAAAAAATTTTTTGCTCATAACTTTACATCATCCTTTAAAATTTAAGAAATAATGTAGTGTAATTGTCTTTAGAAAGATAATTTTTAAAGACTAACAATTTTTATTTTAAAAAATTCAATGTACAGCAATTAAAGGCAACAGGCAAGCAAGATTTTCTCTTCACTTCCCAAATTAATTTAAATCCAATAATTAATAAACTGTTACAAATTTATATTCAGAAAACAAATTTAATATCAATAGTAAATTCAAAAATGATTCAACAGTATGTAAAGTTTTCAATATAATAAATAAACTCAACATAAAAATAATTGTTTCTATATACTATGTTTATAGAAATGTTTAAAATTAATGTTTCTATCCTGGAATATAAACAGATTAATATGCTGTGTGAAAAGAACATAACAGACGAGCAACCACGAATGAAGAAAAATGTCTTTATCATGAAGGATTCTGTTTCCCTACCATTTTTTATTGAGATACCTGCAGAATATTTCAGGGAATTTGTTACAAATGATTAGCAGTATAGCATTCTTCTTCCCAGCAGATTCAAATTGATTAACCCTAAGTGATCTAATACATCAAGTTTATGAGTCCTAAAATATGAAAATTGTAAAAACTAATGTTAGCTAAAGTGATCTTACAATACCTAAATATTACCTAAAATAAGAACCAAACATGAATCTAAAATTAATAGAGGTAAATTGTTTTTCCGGAAAACTTTCATGTTGCTAATAAAATTGACCCGAAAAAGAGCCAATAAAAATCAGGCAATTTGGATCAGAAATGAAAACTTCAGAAAATTCAGTATGTGATAACTTAGTTAAAAAAAAGCCTGTTGAATAAAAGCAAGTTTTGATTAAAATAAAATAAGAAGTGTAGATTTAAAAAAATAAAAACTATCATGAAAGGTGCAAAAATAATTTTAAAAAAATCTAATTAATTCAATAATTTTATAACTTCATGGGAAACTAGTTGCACCTTTGTGCTCTTTAGTGGGAAATAGACAAACCTCCAGCCAGTTGCCACTGAAGTGCAGAAAGCAATTCTCAGTTAAAACATTCACCAGCAAATTCATTAACGAACAGCCCAATCGAGCAAGAAAAAAATAGTCAAAACTAATCAATATCTTACAAACAAAATTAAAATGTGTAAAATTTGTATCTAAACTAGGTTTAAAGAATCAGATGATCATCAGCAAATGAAATAAATTGGAAGACATAATTTAAAAAAAAAAACATAGCTATACTATATTCTTGAGGAGTAATTACAATTATTTATTGCAAAAATCTTATAGCTTACATATGATTCAGAATTTACAATATGGCAGCAGCTTATTATTAGTATTTTTTCAATTCAATAAAAAAGTCTATTGAATAAAAATGAAACAAATTATGGTTATGACTTATAATTTTTAATCACTACAATTTTTACATATCTCTAATTTAATTAAATTTGATAAAATAGAAGTTTATATGCAAAAAGATTTACATTTTACACAATAACAAAGGATTTCAAGCAAGCTCTTACAAAGATACTACAAAAGTAGGGGGTGGGGATGTTATACTTAAGAAATATTGACAACAATAAAAGTAGCTGATAGAATGGCAGTTTATAAAATATTAAAAAAATTCATCCTATGAATGAACAAAATAATTTTACCATACATATTTTTATTAATCATCTGCTGAGTATAATCACACTCTCTCTAAAAAAGATGTATTCTCCATAACCATAACTATATGTAATTTCTCTTAAGCTAATGGCAACACTATGCTGAGCATTCAATAGTTGTCTATGTTGTGTACTGTCATGTGCATGTTTTTTCTCATTTGATTATCTTTCAATAAACCAATTATTTATATTTTGGCCCCTGTTGCAGTTTTGTAACAACATTATCAAGCATAAATTCTACAGTATTGTAAAATTAATATTGTAATAAGCAATTAGCTAACATATACCTCTGAGATTTATCTTGTTGTAACAACATCCAACACAGACAAAAGCAGCGAGCTCATCCATCTGGCAAAACAGCTTCATCATATCTTGTGCTAGATTTCCGCAACTATGGAGGCCCACCATTACTGCAGGACCTGCAAGAAAAGTGTTTAATAAAATAACAATTTAAAACAATAGTCAAAACGATGCATTCAAGTATTTTTTAGATGCAATGGAAATTAATATTTTTTAATGAAATACTAGATGATGTACCTTGCATTGCTAAGAATGAAAATTTTTCTTTTTCCATTTTCAGAAAAAAAAAAAAAAAAAAAAAGGAGTAAAAGGGGAAAAAAACCAATTTGTTTTATAGAATTTTTACATATCTTTTCTTACTACTTCAATATTTGCAAGCAAAATTTGAAATAATCATAAGTGTTACTTATAAAAAAGACTACAGCTACTACATATCAAAAGAGATGTAGCCTGGTTGGTAGAACGTCCGTCTTGTAACCAAAAGGTAGAGAGTTCTGTCCTCGTCTCGGCCAAAGACCGCCGTGTTGGCTCATGGCAGTTGGGGCATGTTCAATAGGCCGTGACTGCTAAGTCCTCCAAGTTCCCATCACCTCTTGGGGCGCTGAATCAGGGATGAGTTGGTCTCTGATTGGGATCTAAATTCTGACTTGTGGATGGATGAAAGAGTGTATGAATGAGTTCGACCACCCCTTAAAAAGGGTTGTGTCATGTGAGTTCGAGCAAAGACGTACTTTCAAGTTAACGGTGCTCGTTCACAACTAAAGGCGGTCACTTCTGCCTTCATTCGAAAAAGTTAAATTTCATTCAGGCTAGGTATGATCAAGTGGCATTAGACACACCACATATCAAAAGAGAGTTTGATGTTGCACTGGTTTAAACTAATGCAAGAAAGTAAAAACATACTTAAGAGAGTAATTACTCAAATTTTATCTTAAAGAATAAACATATTGTAATCACATTAAAAAAAAATAAGGTTAGGAAAAACTGTAGGCTATAACTTGAATATAAATAAATAAAATTATAAAAAATATTAGAGTATTCTCACACAATCGCAATTCTGAAACAAAATAATTTCTTCTAAACATTGAAAGAGTATATCATATCTTATCATATTTAAAAAAAATATTTTAACTCAATGTTACAAAGTCTTCAATTAAGCAAAGCCTTATTCTTCAGACTTTTTAATCTCAAAATTTGAAAAATCAGTTGTTTGAATTTCTGCATCATAGAAAATATTTAAGACTTTTACTTTTTATTTATATAATTTGGAAAAACACTACGACACAAACTGAGATCAAGCAATATAATTAAATACAATACAACAATTTTAATAAATATTAGAAATATTTACCAGTTGCTTCCTGGGTAAAACAACTGCAATTCCAATTCTGTTTTTCATTTAATATGGATTTTATATCTTCAAGACATTTTTCTGAATATTTTACTTCTAATGTTGCATGATGCATTGAATTTTTACAGGGATCTGAAAAATTCAATATAAGTTTTAGAATGAAACATTTTCTTATATTTTTACATTAATTATGTCTAAATATAGACATATTTAATAAAAAGATAATACTTCTTAAAATAAAACTGATAATTTTGAGCTCAAAATAAGATTTTAAGTAGCCAATTATTTTGATTAAACTAAACACAGTCATTTTTAAAATCTGCTATAATTTTTTGTAATGAAATCAAATATTTGCAAACAAAAAATATTTTGATTCAATTTTAAAAAAATTCACGAACATTTATTAGTTCTCTACTGCAGAACAATTGTGGTGTTTGAGAACAATTGAAGCAAACGAATTATTATAACTGATGAGAATATAAAAAACTATTATAAAATATATTTGATTGAATTAGCATTTATTTTAACATTCCATAATTATCACATTAAGTTTTTAAAATAAAACATTAAGAATTATGTAAAATTTATTTAATTATATAAAATTTTAAGACTGATAACAATTTTCTTCCAAAATATTATCTTAAAATATAAATGTTAAAAACAAATAATAAGCAAAGAGTGCATTATTAACCAGGCTGCTTGAGGTATTAAATAATATGAAATCTTGTACTTGAATGAAAAAAAAAAAAAATCAAGCAAAAATAAGAATATTTTAAATATTTAATAAGACCTATTAAAACAATTTTCAAGTAAAAATTTACCATTCTTTATACGATCTCTAGCAGCCAAAGTATATTTTACAGATGAATCAAGACCAATGCACTTGAGACTGAAACTATGATGAAGAATTTGATCAAGATAACCCTATAATGAAATGATATCAATAACAAGATGCATAAAGATGCTACAGATCAATACAAAAAACAAAATAAACATTGATATATTTTTAATTAAATTACTTCCTTTATAAAACTGTTTTCTAACAAATAAAAAAAATGCAAAAAAGGAAGAAAAATTCAAGAGTTAAAAGCAACAAAAATTTAATTTAGCAGAATAAAACATTTAAATGAAGAATTAGAAGGACAGTATTCCATTAGCTAGATAGTAGTCGAAACATATGCTAATTGTATCTTAACTTTATGTTGAAAATTCTGCATTTTCTTACCTAATCTGTGATGTAAACTCATCATATTTGTGCACATCTGGAGATTGCTGCACTTAAAAAAAGCCATATTTATATCAAAATTTCTGCTTGGCAGTAATTGCTCTTGATTTAAAGGAAAGGCACCAAATTAGGAAACAACTTATATAAATATTTAGCAAACAAAACGCTCAATGATTTTTAAATAAATAAAATAATACATTTACAATTATTAAGAATTAAAGGTCTGTAATATTTTCCTGGGAGACATTACATATTAAAAAGAAGATAAAAGTAAATCTGATTGCATAATAATTCTAAAAACTTTCAAAACCTACTTAATTCTCAAAAAAAAAAAAAAAAAACCCACCCTACCTTTTAAAAAAAAAATTATATGCAGTTGAAATTGTATAAATATTTTTTAATTTGTAAAAATAATATTTGTTTAACTGTATAAATATGTATAGATAATATTTGTTCAATAGTATAAATATGCATAAATAATATTTGTTCAATTGTATAAATATGTATGAATAATAGTTGTTCAATTGTATAAATATGCATAAATAATATTTGTTCAATTGTATAAATATGTATAAAAAATCATTCAATTAGCTGAACAATATTTATGAATGTCCAAGAAAGTAAAGAACTTTCACTGTATATATAGTGAATCATGAGTTGTAAACACAGTAAATGCAAATTTTGTCTTACATAAGCTTGATATGTTTAGAAAAAATATTAATATAAACATGACACGAGATTGGAATGAAAAAAAGAAAGTTGAACTTCAAAAAATAATGAAGTGCAGCAAACATTAACAATGAGAAGTAAAATAAGTATATTGAATTGATTACAAAAATATATACATCATTTCAATACAAAATTAAATTTAGAGTTGTCAGATAGAAGAACTTCCAATGATAAACAAAAACAAAGTACATAAGTAAATGTAAGCCATTTTATTCCTAAGATTTTCTTTACTGACAAAGGAAAAAAAAATGTGTACTGGGGATCGAAAAAGAATATAAGGAAGAAGGTGGGGGGGATAGTGAAGATCAGGATGACAAACAGATCATGAAATTAGCATAGAAAGATAGAGACATAGAATTACAAATTTCATGCAATTCGCTGAACAATATTTATGAATGTCCAACAAAATAAAAAAAACTTTCACTTATATATAGTGAATCCTGAGTTGTAAACACAGTAAATGCAAATTTTGTCTGACATATGCTTGATATGTTTAGAACAAATATTAATAAAGACATTACACATGATTGAAATGAAAAAAAGGAAGTTGAACTTCAAAAAATAATGAAGTGCAGCAAATATTAACATTGAGATGCAAAATAAGTATATTTAATTGTTTACTAAAATATATATATTTATTCATAACCTGTTTCAGATATTAAAAATATTGTAGAACTCTTATATAAAAGACAATTAATTAATCACAAGGTTGATGCAATTCCTTTCTGAAAATGCTGCATTGTCATGCTTGTTAATAATATACCCTAATCTTAGAAAAATTGCCTAATCTAAAACTAACAATACTTACCAAACCAGAGCCAATATCTAATATCACATGACACTTTAAATCCTGACAAACTCTGTCAATCAGAGTAGCCATTACTTCAATTTCAAACTGCTTTTTAGAAGCTACTTTTTCAGGCACATAATTTGACTTTTCTATACTTTTCTGCCTATTTTGAAGTGTACTTGGTGGAAATCGAAAATTTCCAAGACGGTGGCATTCACTAACAAATGATGATAATGATAAAGGCCAATCCTTCTAGAAAAAAATATTTCATCCTTATGGCATTAGTTATTATCGGACGATTGACTGACTACAAATGTATTATATAATGGAATTTAGTTAATTCAAAACTAACTAGGTACAAATATTTAATTTATCCAAAAAAATAAGTCTATAAATTAGTTTAGAAAAATGATGGCATCACACTAAAAATGGCAAAAAATATCAGCTATTTAATAAATGATCTATAATAAGTAAGTAGTGAGTAATTTTAATAAAGAAATAGTACACATTTTAAGATTAATATACAATTATACAATAAAACAAAATAACTCATGCAATTCATATCTAATAAGTTCAAAAATCTTTGAAAGTGATTTTTTAAAAATTGAATAAAATGTGCAGTAATAAAGTCATATAAAGGGTTAAAGACTTTATCACTGAGAAAATAAGATAGACATATTTAACTCATAAAAATTTTTTTAAATTAACCAGACCGCAATACAAACCACAACATTTAAACATACCCTTTAGCTATTACTTCTAAAATGACTTAAATAAATTAGAATTATAGATTATATTACAATTTTAAACACACAGAGCAAAATTTAAAACACCAAGAAATCTGAATCAAATATGATCAAATTAAAGTGCAACATTCCACATATGTGAGCTATGAAATTTATAGAAGACAGTTTACCTTTTTTAAAATAGGGGGGGGGGGAGAGGTTAAAGAAGAAATTTTCAATAAAATGGATTTAAAGTGATATTTTAAAATATATTTTGAAATTTAAATGAAAATATAACATAATTCATTCAAAAGAAACATAGTTTATACTATGCTATAATTTTAGTTACTTTATGATACAGCAAAATTTATTCTTTTTAGAACAGTAATATTTTTCAGAGAATAATGCCATTACCTAATACCTTTTCAGAAAATCTAATCATCACATAGTTTTTTATTTTAAAAAATAAAACTGTTTTGATTAAAATAAGCTGTTTTCATTTAATAGTTATTGGATAAATGTTTTTAATTTTCAAATTTTAAAAAAATTTTATAGCAATAAATCATTTATTAATTAGAAACACTAGCAATTGCATAAATAATCTAAATCAAAGAATTTGTACTGGAATTATTCCGCTTGATTGTTAAGCTTAACATATTTAGTTAAAAACTCTATGATATTCATTAGTAGATCAGTAATTTTTTACACCCCATTTTTCCCAAATATGGGATATATTTTGCAAATGAAGTTAAGTTTCGTATATCATGCTGGTATTTGGTATATCAAGTGAAATATAGAGAAATATACAGAATATAGTTAAAACATAGTACATGAATTGATAGAAACTTTGTAAGAAACGAAAAAAGGGAAGGAGGACAGAAAGAAAATTTGAATATCATATCTTAAATAAAAGATGTTTATTTGAACAATATTTATACACTTGTAATATACATATCCCTTTATGTATATGACAACATTTTAGAGAATGATTCATAGAAATATGACTTAAAATAAAGAATATAAGAGTTATATATAATCATGGAAATCTTCTATCTGTTTTTTTAAATGTTTCCCAATCAATAAAAGAAATGTTGATTGTTTTCCCTTTAAATGCTAAAACTTATTTTCATTTTCTAAAGATTCAAAGAGAATAAATAACATAATAATTTAGAATTGAATTCTGAGATTTATATTATATTTTAAGATTGCTAAAATAGAATATATATATATATATATATATATATGAATAGCTACAATAAATATGAACTATGTATAAAATTGAATTTCATGCCATAAAGTTATTATTTCCAGATTGTCAAAAAGAAAAGCATTTTAGTTTCTTTAGAAATATTTAGGAAATTATCATCATTTTTCTCTTTCTATTTTTTTGTAGATGAAGTGCTAACAATCTATAGGCATATCAATAAGTTCTAGGATTAGTGCTGTGAAATTTCAATAAATGGCGATATAGAACTGATCATAAGATAATAATGAACTACTTAGCAGGTGTCAAAGTTAATTTCTTAGTAAAAAATATTTTAAAGTAAAGAAATTGATTATTTTTATAGTATTTATAAGACAATGATATGAAAAGATAAGAGGGCGGGGGGGGGACTAATAATAAAGCAAAAGGAAATCAGTTCAAAATAAAATTTAGAACTAAACAGGCTAAATTCAACATTCTGACAGAGCACACATTTTGGAAATATTATAATGATACAAGAATGAATTACATCCAATGAAATTAATTATCCAATAAATAAATTAATCATCCAAATAAAGTCCAATAAATTGTGTTTTTAATGTTTACTGCTTTTTTTTAAAAGTGAATCATTCTCCTTATATCAGATCATAAAGTCATGAGACAAATTTAGAAGTTATGTGATTTTTGAATGAAACATTCAGCTAAATCAACTAGTTCTGTGGTTCACAAAGATATGGATATTTTTATAACTGCAGGAATAAATAGTCATTGTTCATGAATTTAAATGACTAATAAATGAATAAATAAAATATTTAATTTTTAATACAAGAAATATTCATTAACTTTTAATACAGGAAATAATAACAAGAAAGATCTTAATCTCAGTGAAATATACTCATTTTTAAGTATTTCACAGCATCAATTGAACATTTCAAAGTAAGTCTTGATCATCTAGATCATTTCCTTATTGTTGCATGAAAGGAGAAAAACCAAGATATCAATTTTTAATCAATCATTCCTATTAGAATAAAAAAGAATGGATTCAGTATTCAATGCAATAGTATTTCAAATGATCAAATACTGAATAAAAAATTTCTTATAATAACTTAAACAGATCATTTGAATATAAGCAATTACAATTTATTGTTATTTCTTTTAAGAATTTTTTTCTATTGACAATGAAAACTGAAAAATAGAATATTTATTTTGGCCATGTTTCATAATTTGGTAATAACTGCTAATTTGAGATATAAATTAACACTTATATAAATGTATTTTTCATCAACAGAAATAACCTAGAGAACTTTTTGATATGCCAATATGAAATAACGATAGTGATTTTAAAAAATGTTAAAAAAATTACAGGTCTTTAAATCTTACCTTTGTAATATTAAATGGTAATTGACAAAAATTTTCAATTGAAAGATAATTTAAAACTTCATACCACTGAAAAACAAAAACAATTTATCAATATTTTTACTTATTATGCATATAAATAAGAACAAACAAAATATTATATATTTGGCTACCTTAGTTTTGAAATAAAATTTCCAAATCTACACCTGTCAATCTTTAATTTGAAAAAAATAAAAATAAAAAAATAAATCAAGCTACTATTTTAGATTATTTAATCACACAAAAGCAGCTCAAATTATGAGATAAACAATTATTGTAAATGAGTAACGTATTTTGAGTCACAAATTTGATGAACAACAAAAATTATTTGTTAAAGGAATAATTATTTAAAAAATGAAAAAAAGAAAAATAAATATTTCGTGCCTATTTACCTATAACTTACTAAATCTTGATTTCCTTATTTTACATAATTTTCTTTTATACAAAAATAAGAAAGTCAGAAAAGTTAATAATGTTTTATTTTGTTAGATTTAATGTGATCAATAGTTTCTGATCTACCCCTAAAAATCAACTCAAAATGCTGAATTAATATATTTTTGATTAAATTATATCTTTGAGTTTTCTCACAAGAATCAAACTTTACTAATAATTCTAATATACCAGCAATGTTATTAGGGTATAAAATACTTGTTTTTTAAAAAAATCTAAAGAATTCAATTAATTTAATTAAAAGAACTAAACAAAACAATTTATACATGATTTTAGATGCATTATACTAACCTAATTCTCTTTCCTCTTGAAAATGAAATAATTTGTACTCATGTACATATCAGAATTAACTTTTAGTTTAATTTCAAAATTAAAGAGATTGCTCTTTCTTTTAATATTTGTTTAAAGAAAAGTAATCAATCAATTCATTAACTAAGCCAACAAACAGGAATTATTATGATGCTACACATTTCTACATTTTTGGAAAGAGAAAAGAAAAGATAGAAAGTAGTAACAATAAAAAAATGGAAAGAAGAAAACATCCATCTGGATTTGAAAGTAATACCTTTTTTGAGTTAATGACTAGGACAAGAATAACACTACTCACGCTTAAGGGAATATTTTCCAAAACGTCATGAAGAAAAATTTCAGTATTACGAACATTATAAATCCAAGCATATTCAGCTAAGATTTGAGTTACATCTTTTAAATATTCTACAGCCGCAGCATCATGTAATTGAAAAGCTGAAATTCTTTCTAATCCATCCATTAATTTTAACTTGAATAATTTTCCTAGTAACCTTAAAAGACAAGGTGGACAAGGCACATGCAATGCTTGTCCACCACTTTCAATGTTTGTTTACAGCGGTTGCTGACGAAATAGGGGCCCAATCCCAGTGAACGGTGCGCTCTGTCTTGGCGATTTTTTGGCGCCACTTCTTGGGCGATAATTATTTCACCTTGGCAACTTCACCCTTTCTCTCCCGTTAAAATATGGTAACCTCGTAATTTGCGATGTGATGTCATGATGATGTAATTCTTGTTTCATCCAATTATATTCAAAGTTGTAGGAAGTAAGTTTGAATTTTAAAACTTTTTGCCGTTAATCTGCTTCAATCTGTGGTGTGGTACAGTTCTGCATTCTCTTCAATCGTATTTATTTCAAAATTTTCATTTGTTTAATTTTATAGTATTTAAATTTTTGTAATTTCTATTTGGCTTTAAGTTTTAATTTATGGTTTTTAAAAGTATCTTCTTTGTCTGGATCGAAACAAGACCGAGTGAATTTGAGTTTTTTTTTTTTAATTGGAAAAGAAAGGTAAGTTGGATGTTGTTAATTATTGTATGAGTGTAGGATTGATTGCTAGTCAGTATACTTGTCCTAATTGTAATAAAAATATGAAATTGGTTGAAAGGAAAGATTTGGATGACGGTTATGCTTGGGTTTGTCGTGTGTTTGGAAATAATAAGCATCATGTGAAACGATCTATAAGGTGTGGTTCATGGTTTGAGGAAAGCCAGCTGAGTTTAATACTTATTTTAGAAATTACGTGAAATATGAACATTGAAAGATAACAATGGCATCATAAAATGTATTTTAGTAGCTTTATTACTTGATATAATTTGTCCATTAATTTGTTACCATAAAACTTAAAGTAAAAAAAAAAGTTTCTAAATTCTTCCAGTTTATCAAACAGTAGTACACAAATTTATTAATTCAGCATGCATTTTTTAAAAATAAGTTCTAAAATATGAAAGTGCTTTTTGTCTTTCTAAAATTTTTGTAATTAATTGTTGTTTTGTGATATTTTCTTGTTTTTGGTGACTATTTTCGGAGCACGACTCCATAGAATTCACGCGCTGTTAGGCTTAGGCACTTGGCGTGTGCTTCGCGGAGTCGTTTTTCGCCAATAGTCGCCAAAAACAAGATGGCGGACAAGGAGCGCACCGTTCATTGGGAATTAACCCGAAACAGGTTACTGTGGAAGCGGAAGTCGAAGACGCAGGCTCTCTCTATTAAGTCATCTATTTATTTTTAAAAATTTTACTCAGAATCCAAATAAATCTTGATTAAATTAATGTTTTATATATATGGCTTACACACAGATATCCAAATATTTACACTAGAAATTGCATTGTTTTAAATCAAGAATATAACTTAATATTAACGGGTCATTGAAAGTATAGAAAATTACAATTACCACATCTCTCAATGTGAAAAATTGACATATGTTTTTAATATTTCCTTTTTTAGCTGCTAATTAGCAACAGCAACAGGTTTATGAATTAAACGCCACTATAACTTGGCGGATGGATCCGGATTTCACCTTGTTCCGTCGTTTGAAATTATTTTCTTTAAGATCAGATTTGCTGCCTCTCGTTTATGAGAATTAAACCGCAGCTGTAGTTGTGTCTTTCTACAAATTTCAATCTGGCGTCCCTACAAAGGGATAGAGCATCTTTCCTGTGCTCTGGGTTTGAGTCTCCAGTTGGGTTTGAGTCTCAGTTCAGGCATGGCTGTTTTTCTTTTGTTCTATCTGTGAGATGTGTGAACTTACCCCCTGTACAAAAAGGGCTGTGCAAGCGAATGGGTGATATGTGAGTGGCAAAGTCATATCTTGGCCCTAGTTGGTGCTACAAGAGCCAAACCCTATCGACTTAAATTACTGTTTTCGTTTTAGCGGGCTTGTCTAATGGCAAATGCCATAAGAAACAACAACACAAATTTCAAAACTTCTAATCATTTTTGCAGACTTTTCCAAGGTCTATTTCCCCTTGAAGGGATCTTCACACTTGAGAACAACTTGTGGCGATAAAGTTTGGCTGGAGTTGAGCCAATGTGTAGGTTGAATCCCGCCAAGGATAGAACCTGTGATATTTGGGTTTGAAGTCCAGTAACTTATCCATTCAACAAAAGCGAACACTGATGTCTAATGACTGTTACTGGCTTATTAAGATGTCACCACAGACTCTTTGCTGGTGAGAAACTTAATAGCTAAGGTATTTTATAACCTCTTGGTTACATGACTCCCGAAGTTGGTTTTGCTTTTTGCTGGCGACCAGGCTTTTCCAGGGATGGATGCAAAGTAGTTTATACTTTTAGGAAATATTATTTTTTCGATAAACAATAACGAACATGAGTGATGCCCCTTATAAAATTTAGTTTTAGTTATAGTAACGACCCATTGAAAAATCAACACCAGGGCTATTTTTGGATAAACCTCGTTATTTTGATCCACGGGCAGATGACGAGGGTGGCACCAGAGCTGGCACCCCTCTCTCCCCACCAGCTGGATGACATTTGGCCTGACGGATTTAACGTGCAATCGGTCGCTTTAAACGACGATTCCTCGGTGGAATCGAGTCTCGAACCTGAAATCCTCCGGTTCCAAAGCCAAGACCTTACCACCAGGCCACCGAGGACCACCTCTTGCAAGAGATTGCAATTGTATAATTATTTCAAACAAATCTATTTTAAACAAAGTAGAAAAGAATTGCTTTAAATTCAGATTTTTTTTTATTTAATTCCGAGACAAACATTCTATATATTCCATAAACCTTTTGTTCAGTTTCTTTAAAAAATTTTTTCTTCGTTAAATTCAGTGGATTTTCTTTATTCTTATAACAGGGTAATTCAATAAATATTCAGAAATATCTGTAATTACAATTTCAAAATTTTAATTAGGGCTTTTAGTTCGAACCTTTTATTGTAGAATTTTAAGTGTACCATACATTCTCTATGTTCTTTCACATATTGAAAGCAATTCTGATAATTTCTCATTAGGAGCGCTTCATGAAGCCTTACTTCAAAGTCCTGGAATTCCTGTTTATGAAAATTTTCTCGATTTCGTTGGACATTCAGAAACTGCAACTACTTTATGCACACATTTGAATTTGCACGTAGTAACATAAAGTGCGAAATAAGAGCCTGTCGCGAAGACGTTTTGTAAAGAAAAGTAATGTTATGTTTTAAGGAAATAAACCTCATTTGTCAGCCAATTTTAAGTGATGAAAAATTCATTAAAAAAACTATTTGGAAAAATTCAAGTTCAATTTTCCTGTATGAAATTAATTTAAATGAGGACTTTTCCTAGTTTAAAGTAGGTATCTGTTTAAAACTAGGCTTGGTGATATTTTAATGAGCCAGTTACAGCCACTAGACACTAGCGCTTGCTTTTGTCCAATGGTTAAGTTACGCGACTTCAAACTCAAACATCGCAGGTTCGATCCTTGCCGGAATTCAACCTCCATATTTGTACAATTCCAGCTAGCACCATCGCCACATTGGTGAATTCGGACAATGAATATTCAAACAGCTGCCGTGGCGCCATCTACCCACAGCAATCGCAACCAAAGCAAAGTCGTCAGAGTCACTTGACGCAACAATCATTCTCTTCGCTCGCCATTACGCTTAACGCTACCGAAACTCTCTCCTTGCTCGCAATAATTCTCGACAAAATTAAATCACTCGGCTCTCTCAACCGACTCACTGGTAGGGGGTGTTGTGGTGACATCTTATTAAGCCAGTAACAGTCACTTGACACTAGCGATCGCTTTTGTCGAATGGATAAGTTACTGAACTTCAAACACAAATCTCGCAGGTTCGGTTTTTGGCGGAATTCAACCTACACATTGACACACTTTCAGCCTACAATAGCGCCAAATAAAAAAGGTAGGTATCTGGCGAGGAATAAAAATCTATCTATGTTGATAAAAGTCATTTTAACTAAATCGATGTCATATTATGAAGCTATAAGAAGGCTCTCTTAAGATGGAGTTTCTAATTTTGAGCAATGTTAAGATAGGACCGAATTGAGCTTTCTAAGAAGCAATTTAAGATCCGGTGCTCCCCTTTCCAATTTCCCAACACCGAAAGTTTTACTGAAAAATATAATTTATGTAAGCAGTTGTATTGGTTAAGATTGAGTGGGAATCAAACTCGCGATGTTTGGGTTCGTAGCCGCATAACATAACCATTCGACAAAAGCGATCACTAGTGTCTAGCGTCTGTCACTGGCTTATTAAGATGCACTACACAGTCTTAGTTTTAGTTTAGTTATATTAACTTTCAGTTTTAAAGCAACACTAAAGATATTTTGGAACGGGTCTCATCATTTTGAATCGCGGTCAGATGATGAGGACGGCACCTAAGCTGACACCTCCTCTCTAAACTTCCACACCAGAGGGAGGATGTTTAGTCCCAACGGATTTAAGGTACCCCGAACCTGCTTACATGGTGGTTTTAAGGTTGAATCGGGTCTTCGAACTTGCAACGCTCCGGTTCCGAAGCCGAGACCTTACCAACAGGCCACCGAGACCTACAGTCCACTAAAATATATATAAAACAAGTTAATAAGAATCTTCTGAGCACAATCTAAATTCTATTAATGAAAATGAACTTTTTAAAAAGCACACACAAAGCACGTAGCAATGTGGTTGGATATTTTGTGTAAATAGGGAACGTTAGGTTAAATTATTTTAAACAATAATATATAATTGATATAAAATAATTAAGTAGAATTATCAGAGAGAGATGTTAAGCTTCTATTGACACTTGATTGCAATTTGAATCAGTTTGAGTGGAAGAAGTTAAATGAAACATACAATTATTGTATTCAGATGTGAGATAAGGCCGCTGTAGCCTAATTGGTAGAGTGTCCGTCTGGTAACCGAAAGGTCGCGAGTTCTGTACTCGTCTCGGTCAAAGACCACCGTGTTGGCTGATGGCAGTGGGGGCACGTTAAACAGGTCGAGACTGCAACGTCCGCCAAGTTCCCATAATACCTCTAGGGATACTGAATCAGGGATGAGTCGGTCTCTGATTCGGATCTCAATTTTGACTTGCGGATGGATGAATGAGTGTATGAATGAGTTCGACAGCTCCCTAAAAAGGGCTGTGTCGTGTGTGTTCGAGCGAAGTCGTCCTTTCGCCTTAACGGTGCTCGTTTTCGCAACGAACAGGCGCACACTTCTGCCTTCATTCGAAAGAGCTAAATCTCATTCTAGCTTGGTATGATCAAGTGGCATTAGACAACAACAGATGTGAGATTGACGAGAATAGAACCCGTGACCTTGTGGTTCGAAGCGAAGTAACAAGACCACTAGACAAAAGTAATGATTCCTGTCCCGTAGTTGTTAGCTGGCTTATAAGTTTTCACCACAAAGTTAAAAAAGAATGCATCGAAATTTCCTCTCCCTTAGACGGTTTGCCTGCTTTTCAGGTTGATAATGCCGCCCTGGAAACAAATGACGCGGAAGACTACATAATGTATTCACACTACTCACAGATAGAATACAGACCAGAACCGGGAGTCGAACACGGGACACCAGTTCACAGTGAAATGTACGTTAAGAATGAAGGAATTTTTAAAATTTTTACTTTATTAATAATTAAGGTATCCGAATACTTTTAAAGGAATGTTTTGGTAATGAAGCAATCCTATTTCTCTTTGTGCACGTTTTGGAATATAATGATTCTACACAGAATTGTAATGCAGCTATCTAATTTTTTTTGTACACAAGTTACAGAATATGAAAACAAATGAAATGAACCAACATCTAAGAGTTATTTTGAAATACAAAGAAGTGAAGGATAAAAATATAAGTATATATGCATTTATTCCATCAATTCACAACTTCATATTTTAAAAACACCTATAAATGGAAAAGTACTTCACCAACAATCAAACTTTTGGTTCCTTTTATTGCCCATATTATTTAGAACACAGGCTGAAATTTTAACACAAATATTTCTATTAGTTTTTGAGGTATCATGTTCACGATGGAGAATTTTTAAGAAAATGAAAGTTTTGAGAAAATTGAAATTATAGATAAATTTCAGCTGAAAAATATGTTTTACTTAAAACTCCCCTGGATGATAGGTCAGACCTTCCTTTTCCTAGAAAAGATGAACCTTTTTGGAAAGAGGAAAATCTGAACTACAAGAAATAACAATAAAAAAAATAATTTGCCAATGTGGTCGATAATTAGTGTTTTTAACGTAGTCGGATACCTCAAGTGAGATTTTGGATGTAAACTGAGATTATTCCAAAATTATTAGAAAAAAATAATTTTTGCCTTATTTTAAATCTCAAAAAATGATATTTTTAATGTTAACGATTTAATTGCGGTGCAATATTTTCTAAATCTTTCGCAATTTCTTAAAGATTTTCTTTACGCCATCAGAGTTTTATAACTAAATTCTATATTTGGTAGCTATTGTAACGTTCCCCATTTTTCTTCACATGGTCAATGGCATACTAGTCGGATGTAATGTCACCTTTTTTCCCACACATAGTTACTTACCGCCATTGTCTATGTAACATCAGTTATTAAATACTTGCTTACTTTCAATTTAAATAAGAAATTTAATAGTGTGAGATATTTTAAAGCTAAATTATTAAAATGCTACTTGACTTTATTTATTTTTGAATTTTTTTCCCTTTTGGAATAAAAGCACTGATAAAGGGGTGTGGGAGGATGTCAGTATGAGATAAAATTTAATGAAACGGTGGACTCTACTAGACCCTTTGGCAAATTGTTTTCTTAAGATTATGATTGGCGACGAATTTGGCGACTTTGGCGACAAAATAGAAAGTACCCGAAACATCGAGAATTTTCCCGATCCGTCCACTAGGAGCCGAGATCCTGCTAGAACGCTCCTGATTGGTCCAGAAAATGTTAGCCCCGCCCACCACCGGTATATATAAGGAAGAGGGCTAAGTGAAAAAGTCAGTAACCCTGTTTGGGCTGCAACTGCTAAAACCAATCTCCAAAGAATCATCTCCCTTGAGAACAAAACTGTTCGTATGATTGCAAAAGCTAGATGGTTCCATAGAAATGAAGATATTTTCAAAACCCTCAGCATCCCGCCTATAAAACAATTCATGATCAAACTTGCACAAAACTTCTATGGTAATATTATTCATATTGACAATTCCACCTTGCAAAATCTCCCAATTTATGATCACTACGAAAATTCAAATAAACGCAGACCACGCTGTTCACTCGCCCTTTAATTCCCCCTAAGTACTCTCCATCACACTTTTTTTTTCTTTCTTTCTTATTTTTTTTTCTCAATTTACTCAGTACCATTTAATTTCTTTTCATGATTCAAATCATTTTATGATGCACACATTAAACAAATAAGGTCAGTTCCATTTTCACTTAAGTCCTATATCACAAGATTTACAGAGGGTGGGGCCTGCGGCCCCAATGAGCTGTAAAACACTTTACAAATATGAAAAAGTCAGTAAATGAATCGAGTCGGATAAAGTAAAAGCGGTAGCGGAGAAAAGGAAAGGAGATCTGAAGAAGAATCAAGTGGAGTCAGGCCGAAGTGCGGCAGTGGAGAT
Source organism: Argiope trifasciata (assembly GCA_026543055.1). NCBI lineage: Eukaryota > Metazoa > Arthropoda > Arachnida > Araneae > Araneidae > Argiope > Argiope trifasciata. Next base: position 628,458 of record JAPMOQ010007146.1, on the reverse strand, counting down.
AAGCCGAAGCTGTACGGCCTGGTGTTCAACGAAGCCAAGTAGCGCTGTGGAGTTTATCGAGAAGACCTAAGAGAGAGAGGTCTTGAACTGTGGAGTCCTGAACGGAGGACTGCTAATCTCTGTGTGGCATATACTGACGAAGCCTGCGTCCTGTGCCGTAGCCCATTGTGTCGTCGTCGGGAACACTAGCGTCTCAATTTCAACGTGATCCCTACGGGATGGGCGAATCCATCATAAACCGTACTTTTTCATAGGTAGGGACAAGGAATTGAGAGGGGCTAGGGATAACGTTGTCTTTTAAATGATGAGTTGTAGCTCAACACTTATACCGGCGTGTTTGTATTGTTGTGGATGGATACGTTTCCCGAAGGAGGTGTCGACATATTAGCTTAAAACATATATTTCAGTAACCTTCCATCTTATTTAATGGATATTTAATACAAATACCATTTAATCATATTTATAGAATCATTATTTAACATAAATTCTGTTTTATATTCATATAGCTTTCAATACAGCATGTGCCTCTTAGATTATGATTGTATTTTTTGTAATATTTATGTGATTGTATGAATATAATGTCTTTATTATCAGAAAAAAATATATATTCTGCCGATGGTTATATTTGCCTTCACCCTTCAAGAACAGTGTACGTCTATTTTTTATAATTCCTAAGCTTAACAATTCTAACTGTTTCAGTATGTTCAAATGAACTAAAATTTTTTTTTGAAATAATTCTGCAGAAGTATTTTCTATAATGTCTTTAGATTTAAGAGTTGCTGTTAATTCAGAATTTAAACTAAACTTTTTGGATTTAGAATGCTTTCTGATATTTCGCATTTTCTGCAGTCCCTAAAGATTTAGCTGACCATTTTTTTTTTTCTGATGGGTCATTCTTATTAAAAAAAAATCAAGTAAAATTTTATAATATTTCACACATAGGTTCATGGGGTCTCTTTTAGAATGTACCGAGTGTTCGAAAATTCTTTATTCAAAATCGGGTGTAGTACTGGCAAGTTGAATCTTGAACATTATTTAACGATAAAAAGCAGCTCATTACATAATTTCTGAGAAGATATACTATAATTTAAATTACTTAGGTAAATAATTTCTTCTTATAGCTTTTTTTATTTCATTGATTTTTGATTTTGAAGTTGTATTTATGGTAGCCATGTTTTTCAGTTGCAATATTTTTTTCTATTATACATCATAATAAAGTTTACACATTTTGCTTAGCATTTTATATGTAGTTTGTACATTCAATATGTGTCTTTATTTATTGTAAAACCTTAATAATGTTAATTCCTCTCATTAAAATTTTACACTCTTAATAAGAGCAAAATATATCAATTCAATAGACATAAAATAATTTTGTGTTAATATTTTAATTTAGTTACATGCTAAACAATTTGCTATTTTTATTAATTGATTTTTATAAGAGTTTAGTAAAATATTCTACATCCCAGATGTCTTCTTTTATGCAGTGTCAATGTTTGTTGGACTAACTCCTTCAAATGTTCAGGCATAATTGTTTTTCATTATTATTCTTATAAATTATGAGAATTACATATATAATTTTGTAAATTGCAGATTTAAGAGGGTTTTTTTAAAAAAATCATTAATCACTTACTAAAGAATTTTTTTGCAGGCATCCAGTTAAGTGTAGTGTTATGGGTATACCAATCTGTAAATATTCTTGTTATATTCTTTAGTACTGTAATATTCTCATATTATATGTGAATAAAAAAAATTTTCCTATACCTATAGCTGAGAATGCACAATGTTTTCTATGTTAACTGATAATATATTGTCTATACTTATAAGCCATTCATATTTCGATTTCCTTAATGATTTCAGAGTAAACCTAATGAAAACCAATATATCATTTCCTTAACTAAGTCACAAAAATGAGCTAGTAAGTAAATATTCAAAACAAGTTTAAATCAAATTACTTTTATTCTATTTACTTTGTTCCTTGACTTTTCAGATTTGCTGTAACTTTATTTCTAGAATGTTAATCTAACTTTACTATACATATTTTGAAAAACAATAAAATAATATAAAATTATAGAATTATAATATTTTTTCTCATAGAAAAGAATATATTTTTTGTATACATACTATATTTATAATATTCTTTTAAGTTTTTTTTTTTTTTTTGCCTCTTAAAGTGTAATAACTCAAATTAAGTTTTTCAAATGATGAAATATATTTTATTCTTTTACAAAGTTATTTGTCTCTAATAAAAGTGCAATGCTATATTGTTTTAATAATTAAGTGCTATTTACCAATGTAGAAACTGAATTGCATCCAAGATATTAAAGAAAAAATCTGCATTTAAAAATTTCATTTCTTATGCTGTATTTAATAAAAAGTTTCGGTAACGTATTGTAGTGTCGTGGGGGAATGATGAGACGTATTTCTGACATCAATATTTATTTGGTAGCTTAAGATGTCACGGCACAGGAACATTTAATACGGAAAAAATTAACACAATCACAATACACACATATCAAAGATCAGCAACATTTTTCCGCCTTCGTACACACACGTCCCTCATCAACTCTCAACAGCACAACTACTACCACCTCCTAGCCCGCCATCTGGTGTTCAATCCAGTCAATCTCTTGACATCTCTACAGTATCTATTCACAATCTTTAAGCTATCATCAAGCTCACCCAATTTTCGAGAGCTGAAGTTCTATAGATTAACTAGTTTATTTAGCATAATTATAATATATAAACCAAATATTGTTTGTAACATTTGACTAAATAACAAGATGCACTTTTATTAACACATTACAAGGGTAAAAATGGACTCATTTTTTTATCCACTCCTCACATAACCTGCTTCAATGAATGAAATAATTTAGTGCACAAATATTTTTATATTACTAATAAAGTTTTTTAAAATGAAATTTGCTGTTTTCCCACTATAATAACCGAAAAGATCATAAAAAACAAATATTACATTGTATTTTTTAAATTGTATCTATTGAATTGTAGAAAATTATTTTTATTTTAAATAATATTTTCCTCCTTACGTATAATAAGTTACATCACTACCCGGAAATCCAAATCGTTTTCATTAGTTTATCATGTAGTTCATCACATGATTTTCGCTTATTTTTGAAAGTCAAGTAAGAAATATTCTACTTCATATCTGAGCAATTTTATAAAACAAATTTTAAAAAGTGAAGCTACAATACAATCAAATTTAGAAGATAGATGAAAGGGTTATTTACATTTTCAATAGTGCCATGATGTCATGTAACAGTCTCTATGAGAAAAGTTTATTATCACCATACACAGAGTAAGAATATTAAAGTTAGACAATTATATTAATTTTATAATTTTAAAGTTAAATTATTTGATAAACTCATTGATATGAACTTATATATAAATAATTTATCTGAAAACAAATACAACCAATATTCTTGTTGAACAAACTGGTTACCTGATGTGTCAAATATGAATACGTATATATTATGAAATGCATAACAAAATAATTGAATAGGCAATAAAATATTAACAATATGTTTTAATATTGCATAGTATTCCCTCGTCATTTGTTAATTTTTTGTTTGTTTATGTTTAATCACGTGTTTTCATAATAAATATAATTGGTTTTTTATTGTATTTAATTTTATTACATATTGAACATTTTACACCATTTGTGACCAATGTCTGTTAAATAGATTGCATCTCAAAAAACAGTTTGCTTCTGTAGGCTCTTCTAAATTTAGCTTTGTTTTCTTTGTGATTCAAGCGAACTCGCTAAAGTCATTTTTTATTTTTATCATGATTTCATACTTTCTAAGGATATCTTTGTGTATTATTTGATAAACATTAACATGAGAATTTCATTTCGTCACTCTTTTGTTGTCAAAACTTTAGTAATGTGTTAACTTGCACCATCATTTCAATAAGAGAAGCATTAAGATTTAGGTGAGGAAAATTTTGACAAATCATATAAAACCTGTTCATGATAAGGAATATATTCATTACTATTATTATTTTATGATTCTCATAATGAAACCAACCAAAATTATTCAAATAAATTATTAATATTGCAATTATTTACAAAAGCAAGATGGCACAATTACTTCATTCCTAAACACAGCAAATATGATTTTCTGTCACTGAATAATAATCTGAAAGATATTGCCATGAACACTATTTATATTTTATCTATATAAATAAAAATGAATGTCTGCTATGCCTTCCTAAACCATTCATCTGGTTGCTATGAAACTTGCTCAGCTTATTGTTTACACCTACAGGTTGGTTATAGGCATAGTATAATTATATAAAATTTGAAAAAAAAAATTCGGATCTCAACATCTATTTACCAATTTAATCTCTAAATAACTTGCCGAGGAGACACAATAGTTTCCATAGGAATGCTACATAAAAAGTTAAATATAGTATATATTGTATTACGTACAATAGCTATATTGTACGTGAATGCCATGCAAATCATTCTCGTAGGTAACAACTTTATTACAGATTGTGCAACTAAGTTTTTGGCAGACCAATCCTGGGGTTTTTAAAATGTAATTAAATTATAGTGTTTTTTGTAGCAACTTCCAAAAATATTATAGATATAGAAATTGTGACATGCTGAAATTCAAGCTTTCTATATTAGTTAAATATCACTTTTGTTTCTATTATTAGCTGGAAAATATAGTGATTTCATTTTTAAAAAACAAATTGATTCCTTACCTATATTTAGAATGTCAAAAATAAGCTATGAATATTCTGAACAACTTTTTAACACAAATACCATTATATTAATCTTTTGAAATATACTCAGGAGGCTGCAAGTATAAGCATGAAATTCTTCATAAGATGATTCCTTATCAACTAAAAAAATAAACCTTAATTTTAAGATAAACAGTATTAAAAAACATATATCCTACAAAACATTTGTATGGGTTATATCTTAATACATTTTTGTAACTGAATACAATCTTGCAAAGAAAATTTAAATAGTTCTATGTTAAAAAATATTATAAAATACTGCTTTTTTGCAACTTTAAATTGTTAACAGATGTTATTTTCAAGTAATACTAATTGAACTAATAAAATACTTCATCAAATGAAAATATTTTAAGAATATTTATAATTGTGTAATAAATTAAATGCAATTAATTTGTTACAAATGAACTTAAATTATCAATAAAACATGAATTGAAATTTAATCTTATTTCATGAATAAAAAAGGTTCATCAAGGTTTTTTGTGACTCATTTATCAAGATTTATCCATTAAGTAATAAAACTCAATTTGTTTTGTCAGGAGGAGAATAACTTGTAATAACAAAAATTTTAGAAATTTACAATATAAAATGGCAAAGTAAATCTCAATTAAACATTAATAAAATCAGAATCCATATAAGAAAATTATTTATTGAATAAATGCTTGACTTGATTTACAATGAATATTACAATGTATGCTACTTAACTTACCGTATCTATTATAACACTATGATTAGAGTAGAAAATAAACTTTGGGATGAAGTTGTTTTTACAGTTAATACTTAATAAAACTATGTTTCTAAATTTATATACAAGTTTTATTTTTTAAATAATAAAGATGGCCTAGTCATAAAATTTTGGTTATAAGTCTTTTACTCATAAAACAGGTTATTTAAATTCAATAAGTTATTTCATTCCTTAATTTATTATCTTTACATCAATTTAACACACATTTACTTAAAACTACAAAACACAAGAATAATATAATGTCAAAAAAAATCAACATGAAAGCGATGGATAACGATTTGTTTTATTTACATATTAGGACACTTAAATATCAATACCACATACTTCATCATTCATTTTGTATTTAATACAATTATATATGATCCGGTCACGAAATGCAACACAAGAACAAATTTGTATACTGCAAAACAACAATTCCAAATATAAGAAATAGTGATTTTTTAAAGACATTCAAAGAGGGGTAAACTAAATCCATATTCACATGCTGAAAAAACAACGTTTTCCTTCGTGCTCAGCGAATAACGATTCATCTGAACCGGGAAAAGCGTTGTGCTACAACTCAACATTTAAAAGACAACGTTATCCCTACTGCCCCTCTCGATTCAACGTCCCTACCTGTGAAAAGTACGGTTTGCGATGGATTCGTCCATCCCATAGGGATAAACGTTGGGATTGAGACGCTAGTGTCGGGAACGGAGCTGTCCCGAACTAAGGAGTAGAAGTAGTGAGTCGACAGCAAAGGCAAGAAGAGACAAAGGAATAGTTCAGCCTGTTCTGGAGAGACCCAGGAGGTGTAAAGTGAATCCCATAAAGATTCCCTCTCCGGCTGAATCCTGTCTGGCCGCTCTGTGGACATTGTCACAACAGAATTTTTGCCTGTGGACTACTATCTGCAGTGTGTTGTCCTGTGTGTTCGTCTCGGCTGTAAATAGTTGCCTCCTTTACATAGTTGTGCTGTGAATATTTGTCGTCTGTGTGCTGTCCTGTCCCCGTCCTGTAAATAAACGTCTGTGTTGTGTTCGTCAACTAAAGGACTGATCATTCTGTGTGCTCTTCATCATCTCTAACACCATACACAACCACTATATACATACGAGGTAAAAAGAACCCGACAGATTAATATAGGAAATCCGTAACAATACAGTTAAATTCATTTTTTATAAATTATGAGAAGCAAAAATCACCAAAAAATTAACTACACATAAACAGTTGGTCTTAGAATTATAAAATTTGGTACATAATTACTTCTTGACCAATAAATATAAAATAAGGAAAATCTTTTTCAAAATTGTTAATTGTTCATTTATTAAATCTTAATTTAAAATTAATCAATCAAAAAAGCTTATTGACAATTGTTATGTCACAATAAAATTCAAGAGATTAATTTTCCAAAGACAAAATTTCCCTTTACGGGACCAATTTTCATCAGATTTTATAATCAATTCAAAATTAATTTTAGAAATAATTTGAAACTATTCATTTTTATTTAATTGAAATTGAAATTAATTTTTCTATTTTACCATAGCGTTCCGTCGTTACTTTCTTAACGTAGAGAAAAAATATCTGCTTTTTTTTAAACAGTAACTTCAGTTAAAGTTTTAGAAAACTTTTTAATGGCTTTATTTAAATAGTATAATGTATGAATTTTTCACATGATACAATTGATGAAATCAAGACTAATTCATAATTCATTCATCATCAAGTCTTTGATGATGAATGAATGAGTACTTTAATGAGTACTTTAAAACAATTTAATTTTAATTCCATATAAACAAATATTTTGGTGATGGCATAATAAAAAGACAGCTTTTTAGTTTCATCCGTTTTTGCATCTTTCAAAATCCCCTGTCCATCTGTTTTTTATTAATTTAAATAAGCAGTCGTAAGATATGCTGATGTGGCAAACTACAGCATATTCATTCCCATATAAAATTAATTTTTCTCGTTTGTTGGAAGATAGTTGGCCAGTGACATGGAAAATGAGTCGCACAACTGTTACGTTTCTGTTGCGCAAATGTTAAGAGAAACTAAATAAATTGCATGACAGCATTGTAATACATTCATTTTATTCTGTGCTAATTTTACGATTATCATTCTTAACAGTTTTGTGATCTTTTCTGTTCTGTTGTAGTTATGCTTTGTTCTAAAAGTTGTGTTCTATCCTAATTCTGCGGCTTAAATTTCGAAAGAAACCAAATAAATTAGATGACTGAACATGGAAACTCATTCACTTTATTCTGTGGTAATTTTAACAGATCATCATCATTAATATCGCCGTAATTTAAAAGTTACGTTGTTCTGTTCTGTTCTAAAAGTTGCGTTCTATCGCATTTCTATTCTAAAAGTTCTACTCTGTTCTATTGTAGCTTTGTTCTGTTCTGTTTTATCGTAGTTCTATTCTGTTTTAATTTGACTTTGTTGTTCTTATTTGCTCTATCGAGGCTCTGCTGCGCAAATCTCGAAAGAAGCTAAATAAATTGTATGACTCAACATAGAAACTCATTCACTTTATTCTGGGATATATTTACAAGATTATCATTAGTAGTAAAGCCATGGTTCAAAACAGAAATGCAAATTTCGCAGGTCAGCCTTTGGACGGCTAAATTTCAGTGCATCTCAAACCCCAATATCTTCGACGCTGTAATTCGACGCCGGTTACGATCAGTAAAACGATATTTCAGAAGCCCAGAGGGTGGTACCAAAATATCACGTGCTGATCAGGTGTCGGGTGGAATTCTCTTATATCTGTAAGAAATAAACAAATAAATTTATTAACTGAACTTCTGAATAAATTGTAAAAGATAGTATTACACTTGTAACAACTCAACTCATGATTCTCAATTTTGAAACTGTTGCTGTTTCGTTTTCGAAGTATGAGTAAAAACCAAGAGTTCGATTTGCGGTTGTGTTTGCGTTTGTAAGTCATTTGTTTCAAAATTTTAGATCGTTGGAATTAAAGCAATTTCACATTTCATTTGAATCGTGAATAATAGGATCGTAAAAATTTGAGTACCCAATTTAATCAAATAATATAATATATCAACTTAATAAAAATAATTGAAGAACAAAAAGTAAATTTAAAAAGTGACCTGCTTCTAACTAACATTTCACAATTTTGAAAATCAGTGAATTTCAAAATATGATTTTGCAAAGTCACCTTGCACCATCTCTTATCACATGCGTGATTAATTTTAACAGAAATATTAATGTACTAAAACAAAGAATATTCATATATTGACTCCATAAGAACTGCTTAACTGTATGTTACGGCAAATGTAATAAATTGATGATAATGTAAAAGGGCAGGTAATTATGCATAATCACCAATAAATGATGAATTTGATAAATATTCTTCGTATTTACTGGTTAGTTTATAAAACTCCACAACTTTACGAAAATTCGTTCAATTGCGCAGCTGCATGGCTTCTATTATGACGTATGCCATTACTGAGAAAATTAACAGTAACTATTAATCATAATTATTCCTTATTATTATTAATAATAATTGTAATAATTAAATGATGACGAATTAAAATTAATTAATGTGAAAAGAATTAATACTAATTTAACGATAACTATTATTATTAATAATTAATAGTGATTACAAATGAATACTAAAAATTAATTTTAAAATTAGAATATATATATATATATATATATATGGAATCAAGATCTGATTCTGTTACACAAGATCTGATTCTTTTTGTGACAAAAGCATCTAATATTATTTGCCTTTTTCTTTTGCGTTGTTCTCTTAAAAGTTTTTCATAAACGGATAAAGCATCTCTAACACCACGCCTTACTTTTGAGCTCCTGTCAAAATTCGGATCATTTTCAATGAATTGATCCATTATTTCCGTTATGGTAGACAAACTCCTTTTTACAAACGCCATCGAAAGTTCTTTTAGCTCTTCTTCTGAATCACTGCTGTCAACATTTTTGTTTTCTTCTTGTTCAGTTAAATCCTTGAGCTCATCATTAGAAAGACTAGCCGCTGCTTCTTGAATTATTTCTTCGACATCTTCCACATTTACCCCTTCAAAACCGGTTTGCTTCGTTAATTTCACTATCTCTTCCACTATTTTATCCACATCGACAGAGTGTCCAACGTCATCGCTCTTACTTAAATCCGGCCAAATATTCTTCCATACTCCTTTCAAAGATCTTTCTGTTACCTCATTCCAAGAAAGGCCTATGTTTTCTACAGCATCCACGATGTTGTAGTTTTTCCAAAATTCTCTTATGGACTGGTTCTCTTCTCCGTCTGTTTTTTCAAACATTTGCTTAAAGGTTCGCCGCAAGTAATAAGCCTTAAAATTTGATATAACGTATATTTGGTCCATTGGTTGAATTAAGGCAGTTGTGTTAGGCGGCAAGAAAACCACTTCGACTGGAATGTATGTTGTTAAGTCTGATAAATTTGTTGGGTGGCTTGGAGAATTATCAATTAACAGAAGTGCTTTTTGTTCAAGTTTTTAAATTTCGCAATAACGTTTAACAGACGGGCAGAAATGTTCAGTGAACCAATCCTGGAAAATTTTCGCAGTTATCCATGATTTTTTATTAGACTCCCAAATTACAGGTAAAGTTGATTTAGATTTCATCGCTCTTGGGTTTTTGGAATGGTAAATTAGTAATGGTTTTAATTTAAAATCTCCGCTTGCGTTACCACCTAGTAGAAGGGTTAAGCGATCTTTTACAGCTTTAAATCCTGGTGCCCGTTTCTCTTCACGGGATAGAAATGTTCGTTTCGGCATTCTTTTCCAAAACAAGCCTGTTTCATCAACATTAAAAACCAATTCTGGTGGATAGTTTCCTTCTTCAATTATTTTTTTTTAATATCGCTGGCAATTCAGCCGCCGCTTTGTATCCCCACTTGCTGCTTCTCCTGTAATCTTTATGTTGTGAAGGTTATTTCGATGTTTAAATCTATTAAACCATCCTCGACTAGCAACGAAAGTTTCACTTTTGTCAATTGTCTCAGCCTGAATGTAATTAAGATTCTTCTAGCTTTTTCCATTATGATAGATTGGCTTAATGGCATATTGCGGTCAATTTCGTCGTCAATCCATAGACAGTCATTTTTCCATTTCCTCCATGATATTATTTCTAGAACGGGTAATTCTTGTTGCAGAGCTTGACGTAGTTGCAGTTGCCGATGACAGTATTTTTTCTTTATTCTTCATGATGGTCCTTATTGTTGAAGTTGGCAAATTCAATGAAGCACTAATTAGAGTTTGACGTTCACCGGAATCTAATCTAATCACTTCCATTTTAGTTTTGAGTGAAAGGCTTTTTCTGGTTGCTTTCTTTTCTTTTTCATTATCACCCATAGAAAAAACTAAATATCAAAATATTTGACACTGTAATATAGTATTAAATATGTAAATTAATACCTACTTACAATAATGTCAACAAATGTTTCCAATAATAAAAATATGTCTGTACAATACCGCACCAAACAAGAAATACAAGTACACTCTTTCGGATATGTATTTGAAACCTATCGCTGCATAATATTTCGGGGAATCCCCGTATGCTGCGAGCGATTTCGTGGAATCCCAGAGTCGAAATAAAAGAGCGCTAAACCGAAACAGCGTTAAGCGGGGTCTTGCTGTATATTAAGCCTAGCCTCATTTCTTTAAGGGAAAAAAACAAACAAACCTGGAGCCTTACTCAACTTTGGCGGGATTTGACCTCAGCCTTTTGACCCGAAAGTTAGTTTTTAATGAATAAAAAATAAACCGCTCAATGAACGGGAATAAAAAGTAGCCTAATTTCTATTCTTGACTGTAATCTATCTCTGGGCAAAATTTCATCCCATTCCGTGCAGCCGCACTGGTGTGATTGAGTAATAAACAACGCATCCATCCATCCAAACTTTCACGTTTATAACATTAGTATAGATTTAGGACATTTATCCAATAGTTATTCTGTACAATCAACGGTAATTATACACAGTAACCAGATAAATCACATTATTTATTGATATACATGCAACATTAAAAAATTGTCTGTTGCGCGGTTACAAGTTCAATCATATTTTTATTTTTTAACAAATTTTTACTTTTTCATTTAAAATTGTGAAAAAATAAGAAACTTAACATAGAATCAATACAGTAAATTTTACGTGCCACTTTGAAGATTTAGTTTAGTTATATTGACGCCCCGTTGTAAAGCAACACTAGGGCTACTTTGGGACGGACCTCGTCATTTTGAACCGCTGTCAGATGACAGGTTAAATATCAGGTCAATAGAAAGATAAGAGACTTCTAAACAGTAATAAAAAGTGAAATATGGTAATCAAAATAAGATAATTTAATGTAGAGTGTGCATTAATGCATGCCTTGTCCTATTCATTATAGTGAAAGCAAACATTAGTACTTTTTCCCCTTTTCATATATATTATTACATATAAACCTGTAATTGTTATATATTTATATATAAACCTGTAATTTTGTTTCCCTGCTCGAATAATGTCATCATAGGACGGATTTATAGTTATTTGTATTGGATGCTATCGATGTCGCATTAGTAATCCCAGATTCGAGAAAATACTTGGCGACAATTTGAGGACAAAATGGATGATGCTCGTAACTTCGAGAATTTTGTCGATCCATCCATTAGGAACAGAGATACCTTCAGATACGCCCTGATTGGCCCATAAGCTTTTAGCCTCACCTCCCGGGAGCTATAAAAGGCCAGCACTCTCCAGCTGAGTGTGGTCGCCGTGGACAGTAGTCGTGAATTGAAGTTGTGAGTCGGTAGCTAAAGCGAGAAGAGACAGAGGAGTGTTTCAGCAGTCCGGAGAAATCGGATCACCTCTCCTGCAGAATCCTGTCTTGCCTCTAGATGTGTTGTGGACGTTGTTACTACCGGATTCCTACTTGTGGGCTACTGTTGTTACTCGTCTCGACTATACATGTTTGTCATCTTTGTGCTGTTGTAAAAACATCGTTGTAGTTTTTCTACTAAAGGATTGTTCATTGGGTTGTTCACACTATACGTAATCTGCGGATAGGAAATCTGTAACAGTATCAATATTTATTGTAAGTGGTAACGTGGAAGACATAATATTCACTGAAACATGCTGTAAAGAAGTATTTTTCCTTTCTTTTTAAAAGATTAGAGCTTTTTAAAAAATATAAATCAAACAATAATTTATTTGATATTGAGCATAGTTATAAAACGACAGAAACGGAGAAGCTGTTTGATTCTGAATACCACCGAGGCTTATGAAATCAAACATGAAGTACAGTGTGTAGAAAATGGATCCATTATACTTATATCTATATAATTAAAAAGGAATGATTGTATGTATGATTTACGCAAAGGTTATAGGGATAATACAGTCATCTAAGATATAAAAAATACTTTCAGATCTATTTATTGCATCTATTAACCATGGATTAACCGCCAAATAACTCACCAAGGATACACAATAGATTCAGAAAAGATGCTAAAATTGAAGCTAGACGTTAATATTTCGGAGCTACTATATGTAAATGCAATGCAAGTCTTTCTCTGAGGTAATATTTTTTATTAGAGATTGTGCGAGAAAGTTTTGGGGGAACCAATCCTATAGGTTTGAAATTTTAACTCAACATTCAATAAAATTTTAGAATTTTTTGCAGTCACTTCCAAAAATGTGATAGTACAAATAATTTTGCGCCATCTTAGTTTTCAAAAAATTGTCTTTTAAACTACATTAAAGATTTCATAATATAAAGATATTTTCTATGTTTAATCAGTTTTAAAAGCAAATATTTTAATCGCATTTTCTAACATTAAACTTGAGAATACTGAACGAATATTAAAGGAATTCACGAGATACAATAAATAGTTTCTTTCATTACCATTCTGAACGAACACCAAGCATTACAATTCTAAAAGATTACACAAATCTAATACGTAAAAATAAATATTTGCTTGTAGAATCGAATAAAAAAAATAGAATAAATATTATTTGTGCTTCTCCTTTATATATCCATCCATTTGAATGAATGTATTCATTGGCGCTAAGAAAATAAATACCATTTTTAATGAAGCAAGACAACTATTTCAAATTCCAAACGATATTTCCAAGATTATTTCTTCTGTGGCAGCAAAGCGCCCCGTACCAGCTAGTGTATAATAATCATAAATTTCAATTGATTGGCACTCCATCGACGCCATATTTATAGTATCATTTCAAAATATAGTTTAATCTAAATATAAATAGTTTAATACTATTATATTTGAGTTGAGGCGCAAAGGACTAGTTTAGTTTAGTTATATTAACTTCCCTTTGTAAAGCAACTCTAGGGCTGTTTTGGAACGGACCTCGTAATCTTGAATAGTACTCAGATGAAGAGAACGACACCTGAGCTGGCATTCCCTTCTGTGTCAAATTCCATTCCATACTAGCGGGAGGGCGTTTAACCTCTACAGATTTAACGTGCACCAGACAAGCTTGCATTTCCGTTTTTCCGGCTGCAATCGGGGCTCGAACCTGAGCCCCTCCGGGTCCGAAGCGTTATCACCAGGCCACCATATAAAGGGATAGAGGGAATGGATTTTTAAAAATAGGGAGATTAAAAATCTTCCAACAAGAAAGGTTGTTTCGTTTTATAGAAACAAAAAACCAATCCTGAAATTAATATGAAAGATGTGTGGGAATAAAATATGTGTTGTTGTTTCTTATGACACTTGCTATTGGACAAGCTCACTGTGACGTCGACAGCGATTGAGCCGCGTTTCTTGATTTTTTTTCAGTAGCGCCGTCTAGGGCCAAGTTTACGAATTTGCCACTCACGCGTCATTTTACGAGGTGGACTTTCATTCATGCAATTTTCCTTCACTCAAACACGTATCATCATTTAGACCTAGATCAGAGAACGATCACCTCTGAACCAGTACCCTCAGTGGTATTACTCTCGACATGGAGGACTTTGTGACTACGACAGATTTATACGTGCTGTCAGTCACCACCACACACGGGGAATCTTCGGTTTCAGATATGTTAAAATTCAAAGTAAGCAGCTGTGAACTGAGCGGGAAATATAAAACTGAAAGTTAAAAAACATGAAGCTGGACATGACGTACAGCAGACCATACGAACTGGCCTCGTGCACAGGATTCTTGGGGAGGAAATCTAGCCGAGATATTTCAAGTTCAAATGACAAAACCCAGGAGCAAAAATTTACTTCAAAATGAAATGAGGAAAGCAAATCAAACCAACGGTTCCAGACTTTCGGATATTTTTTTTCTAAATTGCTTTGGAAAATCACTAGTTGTGTTTCACTCTTACCTCCCGTGTAAAGTTGTTGAATGTTCGGTACATTTCCGGTATCCGAAGGAGGCCGTACGTACAGACGCCAAGACAGACCTTCTTCCGGGTCGTTGGGAAGGTCTGAGATGGAGTAGACGTTTATCTTCCCGTTGACTTCTTCGTAAGAGAACCTGAAACAGAAATAAAGAACTATCAGATAAATAATGAAAGTTGTTTGATCAGGGATCGAATAGATTTCGGCTGTAAACTGCTAATCACGGAATTCCAAAATAAATAGTCAATTTTTGAAAAACTTTTTCGACCAGTTATAATTTTTTTTTCTTGAAATTCATGCAGTTTTCAAAAATTGAAACTAAAGAATGAGGAAAAAAGTTCTGTTTTAATCAGTGATGCATCGATCAGATTATCATTATGAAGTCAAAATGTTTAAAATTAAGGATGTTTTAGCGACCTAACGGAGCATGGCTCATGTTATATTGCCGCATAAGGGAAGTTTGCCACGTGCTCAGTGGTCGAATGGTCAAAGCACGCTATCCAAACCCAGAGTTTGCGGGTTCGATGTTTGTCATGGCTGCTAAAAGGCATGAATTTTTAGTTTTTTTCTTTACGTTTCGTCAGTTATTGTTTCCTCGCGTTTATTCAGTTATTGTTTCCTTACATTTCTTTAATTACTGTTTCCTTAAGTTTCTTCAGTTATTGTTTCCTTAAGGCCTTATCACACGGTGAAATTTTGCCAGTATTTTTCCGTTTCTACCCTCAAAAACTGGTCAAGCAAGTTTCACAATCGACAATTTTTTTGATTGAGTTCGAAAATGTTTTCGAAATATTGTCCGCAAACGAAATTCAACCAATCATGTGAGAGTTTGAAGTAACGTCACACAAGTGACGTCACTTTCCTTGTCGTTTGCTGACGGAAAGTGCAGAATATATTTTGCCGTGTGATAAGGCCTTTACGTTTCTTTGGTTATTGGTTCCTCACGTTTCTTTAGTTAGTGTTTCCTTATGTTCTCTAGCATTCTAGGTCTTTCTTTTTTAAACTAATTAATTGTTTCTCGAATACTCTGTTTTTGTATAAAAGCTGGTACCCACTAATAGAGTACAACTTCTGCACCTTGTAAAGCAACAAGTCTCTACTTCCCTTCCATAAACTTGTTTGTTAGTTTAAAGCTGTGTTTATTGAAATCATCGTGGCAATATTTATAACATGCTACGCAAAAATCGCTTTCTGGTTTAGGCTGCACTTTAAATAAATAGTGTTACGAATCTGGAATGCTGCCTCTCAGCATAGTTGGCTCCACCATCGGAAAAAGGGATTTATAGTATGTATGGGATGCTGTCGAGTGCTCTTAACCAATGATCCCAGGGCTTGGCGACAAACTTTGCGACATTGGCTGCAAAATGGATGATACTCGAAACTTTGAGAATTTTGTGAATCCTTCCATTAGGAACCGAGATACTCCTGAGTGCTTTAGAAGTTTCTGGCTCCGCCTCCCGGGAACTATAAAAGGACGTCAATCTCAATCTGCCAGCAGTAGTAGTCAGAATCGGCGACAAGTAGCGCCGTTTAGCGCTCTCCGTTTTGTAGCCATCATATTAACATACGAACCTGTCATTTTGCTTCTCCCCACGAATAGTGTCAGCTTTAGAAAGGCTGATTTACAGTCATCTGTATTGGATGCTGGCAGGTGTCGCACCAGAGATCCCACAGTTTGGGGACCATTTGGCGATGAATTTGGCTACAAAATGGATGATACTCGAAACTTCGATAATTTTATGAACCCTTCCATTAGCAACCGAGATACTCCTGATTGGTCTAGAAGTTTCTAGCCACGCCTCCTGGTAACTAAGAAAGGACGGCAGTCTCAAGCTGCCAGTAGTAGTAGTTGGAATCAACGACAAGGAGCGATTCTCCTAGAGGATAGCGAAGCAATGGCTAGTGCTGAACTGAGCTGTGTGCCTTGCTGTCTATTGTTGAAGCAGCGTCGAGTCCTATAGACAGTCTTGTGGTAGAGATACAGCTATGCGAAAAGAGACGGAGGAATATTTCAGCCGTCTGAAGAGACTGTAGAGTGAAGTTCCAAGGATCCCCTGTCCGACTGAATTCTGTCTGGCCGCTTTGTGTGCTGTGGATGTTGTTACTACTTGCGTGCTACTGTTGTTGCTATGTGCTGTTGTGTGTTAGTCTCGACTGTAAATATTAGTGTACTAATCACTAAAATCGGATTGAAACAAATACATGATACATTAATAGACAAAAATGTAATACAAAGTAAAGCCATACCACTGACTCTCTATCCCGCTCGAAAGCACTTGGAAGTACACAAATGTCCGCTACAGCAGCACTGGCTGGAACTGTGGTTGAGTCCTAAGGGCCATCACCGGCCACAGCGCAACCCTCACCGTAGGAATTATGTCCCGTCATCGGTGAGAGGAGTCAGATCCTCCATCTTTATTGTATTCACCGGATTGGCGAGGTTCAACCACCATGCCGGAAGCATCTCATCTCCAGTTACGAAAGTCACATATTGTAGCCAATAATTCCTCAATTTCTCCTGGTTATAATAATTATTAAGTTTAGTTTAGTTATATGAACGTCCCGTTTTGAAGCAACACTAGGACTATTTTACGATGGACCTCGTCATTTTGAACCGCGGTCAGATGACACCTGAGCTTGTACCCTCCTCACCACACTAGCGTGAGGACGTTTGGCCTGACAGTAAATCTGTCAGGCCAAACGCAGCAAGAGACCCTCTCACACGACGGTTTTTCGCTGGAATCGGGTCTCGAACCTGAACCCCTCCGGTTCTGAAGCCGAGACCTTACCCTTTTTCACTTATTTCAAAACATTACCTTTCTTACTTGGCAAGACACCACGTGCTCAATTTTCCGCCTTTTTGAAATCCAATAGGTTTTTATCCACATATTTAAGTGTTCTTCAGCTTTTTTTCAAAAAGTTTCACGTATAGATAAAATTTTACTTAAAATTTTAACTTGCTTTTTTAAAATTTAGATTTAAATTTAAAATTTTTAATTTTTGATTTAAAATTTTTAACTTATTTAAAATTTTGCTTACTTATTTTTTTAAAAATTTTTATAGATAAAATTTTATATTCTAATCGTGAGAAAAAACGGAAACAAAAAGCAAAGTTTGGAGCAGCATAGTCAACATCATGGCTATTGTGCCAAAAAAAATTCCAAAAAATCCAAATCCGAGACCTTACTACCGGGCCACCGCGGCCCTATAACAATGATCAAAGAATTCGCTTGCTGTCACTTACTTGAACTGGACGTTTTCATAGGCTGCGACCCTCATGACGTCGAAGAAGCTGATGCCGTGCGGCACGAGGAGTTGTACTGTGTAGCCTGTGGCCAGCGGGCTTCCCATGTGGATGGAATAGCGTATGTAGGATTTGGGTCCCGGATGATCGAGGATTTCTTGCGGGCTCAGATCTGGAAGAAGGGAAATACGTAAACAATCTATGATTTCTATGGAAATCTATGAACAATATATGGTTTTTGGAGAAATCTCTGAACAATCTATGATTTTTGGGGAAATCTATGAGCAATCTATTATTTTTATGGAAATCTGTGAACAATCTATGATTTTTATGGAAATCTGTGAACAATCTATGATTTTTGGGGAAATCTATGATTTCTCGAGCAAAAAGAGTGAGTGTGTGGTAGTTCATCAAAAAAGGTACAAAAAATGTTAATACCTAACTTAATGATATATCTATGCAAATAAAAACGAGTCTTTGTCTGTATGTTATATTTTAAAGCAATAAAAAAAATATATTCGATATTTTGAACGATTTCCCAACTTTTCAGTGTGTACGTGCACCTTAAACAAATCAATCCTGTTTACATATAATTCAAGAAAATCAAAAAACGGCTGACAATAATGACTTTTGAACATATAATATTCTTTAACCTGTCACCTATAGTACTTTTGAGACTCTTCAAATTCTTTATCTGTCGTTCTTGTTAGTATTCCCTTCATTAATCTTCTATATAAATAAAAATGAACGTTTGTCTGTATTTCTGTTATGCGCTGTCGTACCGCTCATCCGATTCCAATAAAACTTCTTATAAACATATATTTAAGCGAAGGTTATAAGCATAATACAATCATCTAAAGTATTAAAAAATATTTTCATATCCCTTTACCGCATCTATTAACCACCCAATAACTCGCCGAGGAGACACAACATATATTCAATATGGATGCTAAGTTCTAGATGGACGTTCATATTTCAGAGCTATTGTTCGTAAATGCAATGTAAGTCTTTCTCTGAGGTAATGGTTTTATTAGAGAGTGTGCGAGAAAGGTTTAGGGGAACCAATCCTAATGTTTGAAAATTTAACTAAACATTTAATAACATGTTAGCGTTTTTGTAAGTAACTTCCAAAAATATGATAGCACAAATAATCTTGCACCATCTTAGTTTTCAAAAAATGATCTTTTCAACTATATTAAAGATTTTAGGGTATAAATATATTTTTCTGCGTTAACTAGTTTTATAACAAGATGTTTAAAACACATTTTTTATCAATAAACTTGAGAATTCCGAACGAATATGAAACGAATCACGAGATACGATAAATAGTTTCTTTCATCATCCTTCTGAAAGAACACCAAGTTCTGCAATTCCCAAAGAATTCACAAATCTAATATATAAAAATGAATAGTTGTTTGTAGAATAAAATAATAAAAATCAAATAAAAACTATCTATGCTTTTCTTTATATATCCTTCCATTTCAATGAATGTATTATTCACTGTCGATAAA
Organism: Argiope trifasciata; assembly: GCA_026543055.1. Taxonomy (NCBI): domain Eukaryota; kingdom Metazoa; phylum Arthropoda; class Arachnida; order Araneae; family Araneidae; genus Argiope; species Argiope trifasciata. The sequence continues at coordinate 608,892 of JAPMOQ010007146.1, read as the reverse complement.
AAATAAATATCATTCTTAATTTTAAGCAAGAAAACTGTTTCAAATTTCAAACGATACTACCAAGATTATTTTTTCTGCGGCAGCAACGCTTCGGGTACTAGCTAGTATTTAATAATTACGCTTCAAAGTTTAATTTTTGTTATAATCAGTACATTTTGTACTGATATTTTTAGGATCTTTTATTGTTTTAAAATGTACAGACCTTAAGTTATAATGATAATGAATGTGACTTGGGAAAAATGAATGTACGATGCTAGTGCTCATACAAATAATTTCCTAAATCCATAATTTGAACAATTCTTGGCGGAATTCACCCCACACCTTGGCACAATTCAGCCCATACCATCGCCACATTGGTCACCTCGGACTATGAACGTTCAAACAGCTGTCGTGGCGCCACCTACCCACAGAAAACGTAACCAAAGCAAAGTCGTCGGACTCACTTAACGCAGCAGCAACACTCTTCTCTCGCCATAATACTTGGCGCTATAAAAATTGTTCGTGTCTATAGACTCACTGGTAGAGGAGTATTGTGGTGTCATCTTAATGAGCCAGTAACAGCCGCTAGACACGAGCGTTCGCTTTTGTCGAATGGATAAATGACTGGACTTCAGACCCAAACATCGTATTTTCGATTCTTGGCGGAATTCAATCACAACATAGGCACAATTCCGCCAACACCACCTACACAAATTGTTATAATATTGTTTGCATATTACTATTATGCATTATTTAAAAAAAAACTTAAATTGTTGCGATTGACCTTAAAATTTTTTTCTTGACTGCGGTTTGTTTCAACTATCTTAGTATCAAAGATATTCAAGAGAAACCTTAGAAAAAAAAATCCCATTTTTCACAGCTTCTTAAGAAATTTATAATTTTTTTTTTCAAAAAAAAACCCACCTGTCTTCCAGGCATTTTTTTAAATACAGAGCTGCCTTTGTTTTCAAGCCACAGAAAATTAGATTAATTTAAAATTATGATTAATTATTTAGTAAAACTTACAGCTTAGAATATAATTAAAAAAATATAGCAATGATAGACAATTTTGATGTTTTTTTCAGCTAGAGAGCTCTTTAACCTTTATGTGGATTTATGAGATAAATGTATAATGTATTAATGTATTTTATGAGATATGTGTGGAACAGCCCAAAAGCTAACAATGCATAATAAAAAGAAAGATAGAATTATTTTGTCTGATAATTTAATTCAGTAAAAAGTGTGCTCTAATTTTAAACCATCTCGACATGTATCGAAGAAATAGAAAATGTTTTTACATCACCTTCTGAGTTAGTTAGTTAGTTTAGTTTAGTTTAGTTATATTAACTTCCCTTTGTAAAGTAACTCTAGAGCTATTTTGAGAAGGATCAGATGACGGTTAGTTAGTTATATAAACGCCCCTCTTTATAAAACAATATTAGGGCTATTTTGAGACGGACCTTGTAAATTTGACCCCTGATCAGATGACTAGGACGATACCTGAGCAGACGCCCCCCTTCTCCAAGCTTCCACCCCTCGCAGGGGGTGAGACGTTTGAGCCTGACATATTTAACGAGAACCAGACCCGCTTTCACGGTGATTCTCTCGTGAACACGGGTCTCAAACCCGAAATCCTCCAATTTCGAAACCGAAACTTTGCCACTAGACCACCATTGCCCATAATCTGTTTAGAGTGTCTTATTTCTTACAACAAAAGCAATAGTAAAAAAATGGTTTTCTTATTTTGTTTTTTTAGTTATTTTAACGTCCCATTGTAGAGCAACTTTAGGGCTATTTTGGGACGGACCTCGTCATATTAAGCCACAGTCAGATGACGAGGATGATACCTGAACTGGCACCCCCCTCTCTACACGAGCGGGAGGACATTTGGCCTGACAGATTTAACGTGCAAGAGACCCCCTTACACGGTGGTTCTTCGATGGAATCGAGTCCAGAACCTGAAACCTTCCGGAGACCGTACAACCAGACCACCGCCACCCTATGGTTTTCTTGTAGTTTAAAGAGTTGTTCATTATCTTTACAGACAAGGAAATACGGGTGTTTTTTTTTTTAACTTTCTTTTAAAAGGTATTCAGAGACCTCTGCAGCTCGAACTGTCAGCCGCAAATCCAGCAAATTTGGTAAAGTGGAATACTGACGGTATGGGAAACAGGAATCCGTAAAAAACGTTGTTCCAAAAGTTGCCAATAGAGGAAAATGTGGCGTTTTACACATTATGACAGCTAAAATTTTGCAATAAAACATGTTCAAAATTGCATAAGATGATAATCTATAGGTTCTAATACACGCAAAATTTTATATGAATAAACTTGAAAACATTTTCTAATAACCTTCCGTACAGATGAAGCACTAACAGTCATGTAATAAATGTACAGGCGCCACACATTCCCCTATCAACAACTTTTGGAATTAAATTTTCTTTTGCAGACTCCTGTTTACCATGTCGTGAAGAGTCACCATACAAAATTTGAGGGCTTTGCGGCTGATAGTTCGAGCTGCAGAGGTCTGTCTGTCAGTACCGTTATGCCCGTAAATGACCGTATGGCACCAAAATTTTAAAATCTGTCAAGGTCGAATATTAAAATCAATAAATCATGCCAATTTAGTTAAAAATCCATTGAATGACATCACAGGATATGATTTACAAAACCGTTTAGGACAATAACATTTAACATATATGCATTAAAATAATACTCGCCGACTACATCATGATTTATGCTGGCTTCCAAGACATGCACGGATTGCTCATGGCAACCACTGTCGGATTTCTGCACTGGCGGTGGAGGCGATCGCCTCGTGCCTCGAGGTACAAAGGGGACTCAAAATCTACTTGAATGAGTATCATAGAGCTAAACCGAAGGTCAATTTAGTTGTTCAAGTCAACCTTTCGGTATGATTAATGGAATTTTAACCTATTACTTTTTCTTTAAAGAAAAAGTGTTCATTCACCTATAAAAGTTTTTTTTTGTCGTGTCCGTGCTTCCACGGAAAGGCGATGCAGTAGCTTCTGAGGGTAAAGACCCCTGAGCACCCATAGGGCAGAAGTCTGACTAGTAGCTCAAACGAAGATGACACACACACATTCGCTTGCACAAGGGGGGGGCACATTCATAGATCTCACTAATAGAACACAGAGTAACAACCCTACCCGAACCGGGACTCAAACCCGCAATGCCCAGATCACGGAGAAGACACCTGTGCCAGGACGTCGATGACAAAAGTGTTAAATAATATTTTTGGGGAATCAAAACGCCGAGTCTGCCGATTCTTTTCTTAACCTTCATGAGTGCAGAATACTTTCTAATCACCCCCTCTTTCCTATTTGCACAATTTAGTATGTTTATCAGGGTTTAGATAAATAATCTTGATATTAAAATTGAGCTATTTCCCTCGTAATCATGAAGAAGGAAAATCACTAAAGAGCTTGATGACAGTTGCTTTAAATCATATGTACATAATAAAATACAAGAATCATTGGTCTTGAAACAATAAAAAATGACTTAGTATGTCAAATGGGTCGATAAAAGGCATAATATGTGTAAAAATAAAAAGCAGTAAATGCATAAAGAATTGCTTTTCAATACATAGCGGTGTCATGGAATAAATATTAAGATGATAAAGTTATAAGTTTATCTCGCTACTTTCTTGTCAACAATAAAATCTACCGCGGAGGGAGCTTAAAATATTTCAGCGCCTGTGGTCTCCTATTACTAAAAACTGCTACTGGTGGCAACGGCCAACACAGGGCCGAGGTAAACAGTTACGGTTACACCATCAATTAAAAAAAACCCTGTACTTAAAATCCTCTCATAAAAGTGATGAAAAGCATTGTTATCTAGAACACTCTTTTCTGTGAGCGCGGTGACCTGGTGGTGAGGTCTCGGCTTCGGAACCAGAGAGTTTCAGGTTTCGAGACTATTCCACCGAAGAACCGCCGTATAAGTGGGCCTGGTGCTCGTTGAATCTGTCAGGCCAAACATCCTGCCACTGGTGTGGTGTGGAAGTTTAGAGGGGGTGTCATCTGACCGCGGTTCAAAATGATGAGATCCGACCCAAAATAGACCTAGTGTTGCTTCAGAACGGGACGTTAATATAACTGAACTAAACTTCTGAGAGCGATGCTCAAACAACCTGGAAATCAGTCCCTTCCTTACCTCTGTCCACCCTGGGCGGGTTGCATCGAGTGTTCCTTAGGTGCAGCAGGCTCCTCCCACTGAGTGCCGGGAGGGCGTGGTAGGTGGCCAGGAAGTCGCCGAAGGACCCGTTCCTCTGCTGCTGGCTCCTCAAGAACCCGAACGTCTGCTCCGGGTTCCACTGCACGGTCTCGTTCACGGACATCAGGGCCTGCAAAAAACAGATCATCCCATGAGGTGCTATGTGTAGCTCTGTTAGTTGAAGCGTATGGATGCCAGAACAGCTCTTAGCCAAGTTATACACAGAAAAGTAATCTGTACCGCTTGCAGTGAAAACCCCCTGACCGTCGTAGGCTACTGTTTAGCCTGCAAAGAACCACTGCCCAAACTCAAGCCCCTTAGAGAAGCTACCGATGCCGACAGCAATACATTATACTACGACGACTCAACCGAGGAGTCAATAATGGATAATCAAGAAAATTCCATAAACTGGGCAGATAGAGAACTCCCCACCACTCCAAATGAAAACAGCACTACAGCCAAACCAATCCCCAATGTTATCCTGACCTCACCCGACGGTACAAAATCACCCAAATCTTATGAAACCTTCAAACCAGTCTCCCCAAGAAAATCAGCAAAAAAGCTCCGCACAGAAAATAGCTTCCAAATCAGTACAGTAAATCAATTTTCTCTACTCTAAGAAGTGAGCGATAACCCAGAAAAAATCCCAGCATCTGTCAGCCTAGTCTTGAAAAAGAATTACAACGTCATCCTCCAGGAAATCCAAAGAAATCACCTAAATACCTAGAACAAATACCAAAGTGGATACATCCAAATTCAACTCAAAACAGAAAAAGACAGACAAGAAATCCTCACCTTCCTCCAATTGAAAAAACAAGATTTTATCCTGAACGAATCCCCCGAAGAGAGACCCATCAAAATTGTCATCAGAGTCCTCCCTGTTAATTGCAATACTGAAAATATCAAAACTGACCTAGAAACAAATAACCTCCATATCCAGAGAATCAGCCAAATGAAAAGTTTCAGAACCAACTCCCCACTCCCACTATTCCCAGCTGAAGTAAGAAAGATAGGCAGCTACAAAAACATCTACAATATCAATCATCTCTGTTTCCTGACGATCAAAATAGAGCCCTACAGAAATAAAAGCACAGCCACAATATGTTACAGCTGCTCCGGATTCCACCATTCAGCCAGAAACTGCCGGATCAAACCCCGCTGAATTAAATGCAACGGAGAACACCCCACCCGAGACTGCCAAATGAAGGAGAGAATCCCAAACCTAGTTTGCATTAATTGAAAAATGACTGGTCACCTAGCTGCATGGAAAGGATGCCCCGCCATTCCAAGATTACAAAAAACCTGTGTAATAAATGGGGGGTAAGCTTACCTGTGCAGCAATAGCAGTGCTGTAAACGCTCCCAAAACTGCCGTCCTCCTTCATTCTGCGGATGATTTTGGAGGTCGCATTCCAAACCATTTTCTGCAGAGAATAATACTGGGCCGTATTGTGGCTCTCCTTCTGCATGTGGCAAGCGAAGGCTTGCAGTGCCAGGTACGTCATGTCTGGAAGAGAAAGAAAGACGGGTAAAAGATAAATAAAAACTGTAAATGACTATATTAAGATGACAACATTAAAATGTTGGTCTGATGTCACTGGGTTATACCAAGCCGAATGAACGCTGCTCTTTCGAATTGAGGCAGAGGTGTGCCGCACGACACCTGATCATAAATAATATAAAATATACATAAATAATATAAAAGAAAAAGTAGGAATTGAATTAAATCTTATTATATATATATATATATATATATATATATATATATTACTTGCTTCTTTCTTCAGTCGGTAGGGAAAAACACAAATAAACAATATAAAACACAAATTCGATTTTCGGATATTATTTACTGCGTGTCAAGAAATTCGCCAAAGATTACATGAAAATAAAAATGATAAACTCGCAACAAAGTCAAATATTTCTTAACTATTGCCGCGCAAAGCATTCTCTGGGATAACATCTTTATTACACAGAAGGCAAGCAAGTGATGAAAACCACTCTCAATGGTTGAGTTCTGATGAGCAAGGTTTACTTTGTAGAATACTAAGTTTTCCTTTAATACTTTATGAGTTGGAATATTCATTTACATGACGATTGCTCCGAGGAACATTCATTTACATGTTGGCCTAGACGAGGACAGAACTCACTACCTTTCGGTTGTGAGATTGACGCTCTACCAACCAGAGTACCGAGGCCCACAATTAAGATGTAATTTCATAGAATGTTGGATTCATTATTTGATTCATTAGTCTGACTAACTGTAATCCCACGAATTTCAAGTATAATCATTTTTATTCATCAGTTGAGGCACACAGAAAGAAACCTTTGTAAGAAACCTTTGATGAAACTTTTGAAATAAGAACTATTGAATCAGTCTTTTAGAATTATTTACATGCAGGCGTCCTGGAATAGGGGTAGCGCGTCTTCCCCATGATGTGGGTGTCTCGGGTTCGAGTCTCGGTTCGGGGATGGCTGTTATTTCTCTGTTCTACCTGTGAGATGTGTGAGAGTGCCTTCCTGAAGGAAGGGGTTGTGCAAGCGAATGAGTGACCCTTGAGTGGCATACTCGTACTCTTGGCCCTAATTGGTGCTGCTAATACAAGAAACGTACTCTATCAGCTTAATTTCGTTTTATAACTTTAGATCTGGTGGCACTGGGAACCTGCCCTTGGCTATTTGTCGCCTTCAATTTGACCTTTGAAGAACGAGTGGTTCTTTGTATCAATATAGGGCTGTAAAATAAAGAGGTGTCAACAAAATTCTGAGTATTCTTTGATCTATCGAGGTCAAGTCATTACAATATAAGAAAAACTCAAAAAACTGAATTACTTCTCAATAACAACAACCTGAACAGGTTCAGATGCCGCGGTGGCCTGGTGTTAAGGTATCGGAACCGGAGGGTTTTCAGACATTTATACTTTGGATGGAAATTAAATTAAATGATATGGTATCTGTGTTCCAACGACGAAAAGCTGGCTTCAACCATTCCTGCCATAGAAAGCTATCTCAGAATTGGCATCATTTGTCCTTTCGCCAAACCTCTTGGTGATTCTAGAATGTGTCACCAAGATTTCAAATGATCGGATCAAGCCCGAGGATGATTGATGCATCATCGTCTTTCTTACGATGGTACTAACTGTGTGGAGAACCTCGGTGGCCTGGTAGTAAGGTCTTGACTACGGAACCGGAGGGTTTCTGGTCCGAGACTCGATTCCACCGAAGAACCGTCATGTGAGGGGGTTCTCTTGCACGTTAAATCTGTCAGGCCGAACGTCCTCCCTCTGGTGTGGTGTGGAGAGGGGGTTGCCAGCTCAGGTGTCATCCGACCGTGGTTCAAAAAGACGAGGTCCGTCCCAAAATAGCCTTCGTGTTGCTTTAAATGGGACGTTAATGTAACTAAACTAAATTAACTGAACAGGTTCGGTTTGAGAAAATTCGATGTTTGAATCTCGTCTTACCTCGAGTTGTTTCGTCGTTTCTCGTGGCCACCAGGTACGTCATGAGGTGGTGCACTTCGTAGTGGGTGAGGTTCCGGTCTGACAGACACAGGGACAGGTACACGACGGGGTTGATGACGGGCTGCCTGGAGCCCCGGTGCAGCTTCAGCATGGTGTTGCGGATCAGTTCGGTGAGGTCCCAGCCGTGAAAGTCCCTGGGGTCAAGGCAGGTGGCCATCAGAGCGTTCACCATCATGGCCAAGCGGTTCAAGCTCAGAGGTTCATCTCTGAAAAAACGTTGAAATCTCACTCACATTTCATGCAAATGCATTTTATAAGATTTAAAAAAATAAATATTAACCCTCTTCCTTCTCGTTCCGTGAAAATGACGGGGTGAAATTTCTACCTCTATTTCTCGCGCCCGTGATATTTCTGGGCTGGCCTATTCAAAAGTAAGGCGCCAAAAATATTAAAACAATCTATTTCTTATGCCCGGAATCAGGTTTATTTCTCAATATAACACCGGATGGCTGCCCTAGACTATTTGCAATGTTTTTAGAGATGGTTCATTTATTTTCAACTAGATGTCAACAGAAAAGAAACTCGGTACTATTGTCCTGATTGTGATGTTGGCCTATGCATCTCATGCTGTAAAATTTATCACGCAATAAAAAATGATTAGTATTTATTTACATTATGTGTAAATGCAATAAAATGATGTTTGAGTGCTTCAAACACATATTTTTCATTTTCTCTCTTTCTTGGAAAGCTAACATTCAGTCATAATAACCCTGAATGCTGGCTTTTCCGACTTTTAAAAAAAGTTTCAAGCTAAAAATGAACTAAAAAATTAAAACTGAATGCAAATATTGTACGTACACCCAGTTTTGTATAATTTTCTTGAATAAAAAAATAGGCACTTTTATGACCATTTTCTTCAAAATTATGCGATCTTTAACAAGAACTAAAAATAAATCATTTGAATCGTCTCAAAAGTACCATGGATGAAGGGTTAATGTTTCAATATAGTTTATTCGCGGGTAATAGCTAGTAATGAAATAAATATTTATATGTTACGTCAGTTGCGTAAATAAATGCTGAGAAATTACGAATTTTAAATTTTTACTTATATCCTCTTCCCTGTGAATATCATATTTAGCAAAATATCCTTGAGAACTAATAACCTAAAAAAAAGATTTTCACTTGAATAAACTACGTCAATCACTAAAGCTTACCAATTTATCAAAATTTCAAAATCACTACTCTATAAAAACGGGTTATTTTACATCACTTCATCGACCGTCTCTAAGAAACCAATCACCTCCCAGAATTTCTCAGGTTTAGTTTAGTTATATTAACGTCCGTTTTTGAAGCAGCACTAGGATGATCCTCGTCATTTTGAATAGAGGTCAGATGAAGAGGACGACACCTGAGTTGGCACCTCTCTCTCCAAAATTCCACACCACATCAGCGAGGGGACCCGAGATATAGTGGTAGTGGTAAGGTTTCGGCATCGGAACCGGAGGGTTTCAGGTTCGTGGACCGATTCCATCGAAGAACCGTCCTCTGAGGGTGTCTCTTTCACTTTGTATCTCTCAGGCCAAACGTCCTCCTGCTGGTGTGGTGTGGTGAGGAGGGTGTCAGCTCAGGTGTCTTCCTCGTCATCTGACCTCTATTCAAAACGACGAGGATCGTCTCAAAATGCCCTATTGGGGCTTTATAACTAAACGTTAAAAAATTACTAAACAAAATCACACCACACCAGCAGGAGGACATTTGGCTCCTACGGATTTAACGTTCACCAGCCCCGCTTATAAGGTGGTTCTTCGGTGGAATCGGGTATCGAACCTGAAACCCTCATGTTCCGATGCCGAGACCTTACCACCAGGCCGCGGTGGCCTGGTGGTAAGGTCGGCGATTAAAGATTATAATTCGTTCAAAAGCTATTATTGACACGCAACACCGCTTCATGCCCCTGCAACTATGACACTCTGGTTATTTAGGCAGTGTCATGAGCACGAAGTGGGAGAGACATGGAAAGACGCTCCTGTTCTATCATTCCCTGGGACCATTGTTCGATGACTGACATTCATGGATTGAAATAGGGTTCGGGATTTTAATATTGGATAAAAGAAAGCCGAAGGAATTGAGCCCTTTGAAGATCAGATTTGGAAATGGATTTGACTTATTAAGTTAAATATGAAAGCAGGAACTGAAAATTTGTGCCGATTGACAGAAATAAACTCAAAGTTTGTTTGCGATGACAAGATTCTGAAATATACTAGTAATAATATTTTTTAAAAAGCTGGAAACGAAAACAGAAATAAAAAATAGAGAAAAAAAGAGCTACACACAAAAAAATACAAATAAACGCTGTGTCCAAACACAAAAATAACAAAATAAATATATATATGTAGAGTGCTACTCTTGGGAATAATGTTCGTGGAATCTAAACAGATCTTGGTTTGCTTCCAGAAGACGAATCATGCTTTGAATTTTCTTCCTGGATCCTTGGGAAGAGGCAACTCTGCGGAACCAAACTCGTTCTGGTTCGGATGTAGGCATGATCACGTGGAAGGAAAAAGTCGGCAGGCGTTCTGCTGCGTAGCAGATTGGCGTGACATCGAGATTTTCACAAGAACAGATTGCATTAGGTAACAGATTGAAACGCCGAAGATATGAGGGGAAAGGCCCATGAGATATGAAGAAAAAAATGTCTTCCCTTCTCCAGCTACTTGTTAGAAGGGAGACTTTGGGGAGAATTTCGGATGTAGATCGCCCCGTGTCTCCATCTCCCCAATCCTTTCGCCTCTCTTTCATCATCGGGGGCCGCGGTGGCCTGGTGGTAAGGTCTCGGCTTCGGGACCGGAGGGTTTCAGGTTCGAGACTGGATTCCACCGAAGATCCGTCGTGTGAGGGGGTCTCTTGCACGTTAAATCTGTCAGGCCAAAGTCCTCCCGCTGGTGTGGTGTGGTGTGGAGAGGGGGGTGCCACTTCAGTTGTCGTCCTCGTCATCTGACCGTGGTTCAAAATTACGAGGTCCGTCCCAAAATAGCCCTCGTGCTGCTTTAAATGGGACGTTAATATAACTGAACTGAACTCTTTCATCATCTTGTGTTTAAAGAATGATTTAAGGAATGATTTTGGTACCTTAGTGTGACATTCCTCCACGTCTGATTCCGCTGCTTCTTTCACCAGTTTGTCGGTGTTGATTATTGACAGCTGATTTTTGATTTTCTTGAATTTTGTGTAAATATTATCGATTTGGGTGATTCGTCACGAAATTATGATGAATATTGCTCTCAAGACTTTTTTCAAATGTCTTTCACAGATACAGGAAAACACACTCTTCGAACTTTTTCGTTTTCGTGACGATGTCTCTATTGCTTCCGGTAGGCCTTCATTATCGGATTGCAAAATGTGACTCTTCAAATCATATTCGCAGACTCATGTGCAGTCCTACCGTCACGAGAAAAACCCTGAACATGGTTGCCGTCAGTCGACGAGTCTAAATAAGTGGATAAGTAGGCTTTAAAACAGACCACAACATTTGGTTAACGAAGTTCGCTTTATCAGGCGAAAAATTCAATTTGCTTGTGCTAATGCTATTGATATCCGTTACCTAACCGGTTTTTATAGCGCCAAATGAGACACAGCACTTTCCATCACCCCCCAAAATGTAATGGAGTATCTCGTTTCCAAGTCGACTGACCCCTTCTTTTCGGGTAACTAGGGTTTTTCCCGTGATGGTAGGTCAGTATTCCCCATCCCTGAATTCCATGAAACATTCATATATGAACATGTGACAGGTAATTTCACTGCCCATCAAGCCTTAAAAGGTTTATCTTTCAAGTCATCAGGAATTATTTATACAGGGTGTTTCAAAAACAAGTGGACAAAATGACATGGTAGATCCCTCATATAACAATGATAAAAAAATCACATAGAAACAGAGGGTCGGAACCGCTGACAATAATGCATGAATGATTCGTTCAATATTTACAACTTTTTATATTTTATTGCATTCCATTCTTAATACAAATATTATTTATTAATTACGAATATTAGCAATTTTGAAACTATCCATCCAAAAGTCAGACCCACCATTCCCCTCGGCAGCTTCCCACAATAAAGAATTATCAGCCAATCCAAGTGCCTAGTTTGTGTTATTGTTGGTGATCACAATTTTAAGCATTTAGTGTAAACACTGCTGTAAAGAAGCAATTTGTGCAAATTTTATAAATAACACTTTTTCTTTTTGTATGCTTTTTCTTTTTTTCACTTTTGACATTACATTTCATATAAAATCTGTATGTATACAGGGTGTTTCAAAAAAAAAGTGGACAAAATGGCATGGTAGATCCCTCATATAGCAAGGATCAAAAATCGCGTAGGAACAGAGGGTTGCAACCGCGATTCGGAGCCATTACAGAACGCCAAAAATAATGCATAATACAAAGAGAAGAAATCAGATCATTTTAGTTCGAGTGTGATGGAGTTTATTGTCTCTAAAACCATTTCTGATTCTGCAGCTCCAACCACAAACATAGGATTCATAAAAAGTTGCAGGGTCACGTTTTAAAAAGGTAATTCAAAGTTAATATTCAATTCAAGATTAAAAAGAAAAAAATAATAATAAACTGTTGTGTAAATTTGAAGCATTAAAAGAGAATGTACAACATTTACAATACGGTAAAAGAAACCAATTATTTTTAAAAAGATGAGTAGTTGAGGATGAGGCACTTTATGAAGGATGTCTCTTAATACAAAATGAGGGGAATTAATGCATTGAGACATGGAGATCATTTTATTTATAATTATTCACTCATATGCGAATGATGCATGCCAAATGTTGAGCCAACAGGAGATGCTCAAAGCTTTTTCCAAATGCATCTAGACACGTCTGGCACCTGCGTTGCATGGAACAGCACACCTTCTCAAAGACACCAGGTACAACTCGAACGCATTCTCTTGCCACAACCATTCGCCCTACCAAGTCTTTTGGAAATGCTACAGGTGTTTCGCACATAAGACCGTTTGAAAAACTACCCTTAGAATAATCCAAGGGTGACATGTCTGGTGATCATGATGGCCATGCGATGGGTAATCCGCGACCCATCCAACAACCAGAAAAAGCAGCCTCGAAGATGTGAACTGATGTCTGTGCCAAACTCCGTCGTGTGGAGTTTTGTTTAGTTTAGTTATACTAACCTCCCGTTTTAAAGTAACACTAGGGCTATTTTTTGATGGACCTCGTCATTTTGAACCACGGTCAGATGACGAAGAGGGCATATGAGCTGGCACTCCCCTCTCCACACCGCATCCCGTCGTGTTGAAATCGAATGCGTCGACGAATAGGCATCGGAACATCATTCAGCATTTCTGGCAGAATACCTATTAAGAATTTTATATTAATGGATGTCTTTCCGGGATGATGTACGGACTAAGTAATCAGTCTCCTACAATGCCAGCCCACAAGTTAACGAAACGTTTTCCCAGTTCGTGTTTGTATCGCAACGCCCTCTACAAGCGTTTGCGACCTTCTGCTCCCATACGTTTTTTGATCCTTGTTGTATGGCGGATCTGCCATGAATTTTGTCCACATTGTTTTAAAATACTCTGTAGAATATTGAAGAAAATTCTAGCTACAGCAAGGGGATGCCGTGACCTGATGGTGAAGTCTCGGCTTCAGAACCGGAGGGTTGCTGGTTCGAGACTCGATTCCACCGAAGAACCGTCGTGTGAGGGGGTCTCTAGCACGTTAAATCTGTCAGGCCAAACGTCTTCCCACTGGTGTGGTGTGGAGAGGGGGGGCCAACTCAGGTGTCGTCCTCGTCATCTGATCGTGGCTCAAACTGACGAGGTCCGTCCCAAAATAGCACTTGTGTTGCTTTACAACGGGACTTTAATATAACTAAACTAAACTAAAACTAAACTTTTCACTATTTAACGCATCCGGCTTAGAGAGTAACTTGAACTAAAACAAGAAATTCGAAAATAGAATAAGCTCGATCTAGTTTCAGCAATCGCTTCAACCTTTCAAAACATTTTCTGCCGGCGTCCCTAAATAATTAAATTAGTTAAAAATTGTGTTTTTTTACTTATTTTATTTCTTTAGGGATAGCACTTCTTCCTCATGATTTAAACTTCCCTGGCTTGGAGTCCCGATTCCGGCATGCTTATTGTTCTATCCGTGAAATGAGTGAATGTGTCCTCCTGTAGGAAGGGTTTGTGCAAGCGAATGAGTGGCATAGTCGTACTCTTGGTCTTAGTTGGCGCTGCTAAAACAAAAGACGCACCCTATCGGCTTAACTCTTTATTTATTGAAGGTACTTGAAAGTACCTTTAAATCTAGTTTATATCTTTACTATATGACTATTTTTGTTGATTTTACTCGGAAGAACACGGAGAATGCAACCCAAACAACATGAAGTTGGTATAAGATAAATGTAGGAATTAAAATATTCAATTAATACTTAAATTAGTGAAGATATTTCTGTTGATAACATTTTTTTTTCTTGGGTTCCCTGGGATTATTCTGCAAAAGAAACTAAACGACTGGTGCAAGAATCAAGTTGAAAAATGGATGGTAATATAATTCGGTAAATAAAAGTTTAAATCACTGTCTTCGTAACACCGGCCTTGTTTCATGGCAAGTACCATAAGAAACAAGTATACTTCGTGGTGGTGGGTCTAATGCCACTTGGTTATACTAAGCAGAATGAGAATTAGCACTTTCGAATGAAGACAGAGGCGTTCCTCTTTCGTTGTTAACAAGCACCATTAAGGTGAAAGGACGAATTTGCTTTAACACACGCGACACAACCATTTTGAGTGGGTGGTGGAACTCATTCATACACTCACTCATCCACCAGCAAGTCGGAATTGAGATCCCAATCAGAGCCCGACTCCTCCCTGATTCAGTACCCCAGAAGCTATGGGAACTTGGAGGACTTTGCCGTCACGACCTATTGAACGTGCCCCAACTGCTATGAGGCAACACGGCGGTAGACTTTGTGTAGGAGAAAATAAAAAAAGGAACACATCGAGGACTTACCTTAACAAATTCACCCCCAAATAAACTTGAAAGTACTTTTGCATCAAATCCTTTTCGTGAGTTCCAGCTAAGAAACTATTGTTGACAAGGGACAGAGCAACGAGAGCCCTGGGGGTCTCTTTGCCCCAACCACCGGTGGCATTCTGAATGCTTCGAATCCATTCCACCCCTCTTCTAATAGATTCGTAGTTGGCCCTTCCATAGATCTCATTGTAGTTTTTCTTGAAATAAAATCGAGACGGGGCCCTCAGCTGCCTTCCATATACCCTCGGCGGGCGAGTGACACCGTTCCTCCAATCCGATCTGTGATCATCCGAAATCCGTTGCTGATTGGTTCTAAACTGGGGTTGAATGTAGTTGTAGCCAGAGGGTTGTTGGATGGCTTGATGGTTACGATGGCTGTTGGAAGGATAGTGGGCTGGATATCGCCCGCGGTGAAGTGAAGAGTGAGCCTGATCAGAGTTTCGTTGACCGATGTATCTGTAAGGCCGTGGGGTGTATGCCCTTGTCGGTCCTGTATAAGGCACAGCGGGTTTTCTGCTTGTTGGGTGTTGGCCTCTATATGGCCTGTTTGGGTACTGTGCTATAGGTCTAGCTGTTGGTGGTCGAAAGGTACTAGTTGAAAATGCGTCTATTTGTGTAGTGTATTGCTGATTCAATCCGTTTTCAACCATCTTTTTGGCGTAGAAATCCATTTCATTTGTTAGAGGCCGAAACGGGCTTACTTCTGTAACTGTATTTTTTTGAAGATCAGCTTCTGGTGTGACATCTTCATAATCATCATAATCGTCTGATGTTGTGGAAGAATATTCGGGAGTCGGTGTGACTCTATCACTTCCAATTTCTCCGGAGCTTTCTTTTGATTCATCTTCTTCTTCGGAAATATCTTTTGATTTTTCCTCCCCAATTTTATCCTTTTCTTCGGTTTCGTCTGATTCTATTTTCTCATCAGACTCTTTTTTTTTCGAATCACCTGTTGGAAAAAAAAAAAAAGAGATTTGAAACTTTCCGTACAATTTTATAATTATTTTCACACTTAATATTCTAGAACCGTTATTGAGATTTAAGTTCCTTGATATAAAATTTGAAAATGGAAGGTCTCTTTTTTTACAATGATTGACTAGGAAAACTTTTTTTTATCTAAATTTACATAAAACCATTTTGTATAAACTTATTCGCAGCGTTTTTATATTTACGTTGTTTTCCAACGATTTTTTTTGCTGTTTGACAAAGTGTAAAGTATTCATTCGATAGAGCTCTTTCTGCTCTACAAAATGGTGCTAATCGTCTTTTTGAGTCATTTAATTATTAATTACTTTTAAGGCTTAGAAATGGAATATCCAGGAGGTAAAAATCAACATTTTCGACACCTGCTCTTCTTCGCTTTTCACCGAGGCCAAAAAGCTGCTGCTAATCTGCATTACACCGCAATCCGATAATAATATTCCGTTATTCTTTTGTGAAAAAATAAGCATTCCTTATGCCTAAATTTCACATCAATGACTGGGGCCGCCGTGGCTTGGTGGTAAGGTCTCAACTTCGGAACCGGACGGTTTCATTTTCCAGATTCGATTTCTCCGAAGAACAGTCATGTAACATCTCTTGCACGTTAAATCTGTCAGGCCAAACGTCTTTCCGCTGGTGTGGCGAGGAGAGGGGGTTGCCTGCTCAGGTGTCGCCCTCGTCATGTGATCGTGGTTCAAAATGACGATGTCCCTGCCAAAATAGACCTAGTGTTGCTTCACAACGGGATGTTAAAATAACTAAACTAAAGAAAAACACCAATGGCTGGTGGAAAGTTCCTTTTTTTCTTGGGGGAAGGGGAGGGGTTCTTCAGGTTGCCTATCGCTGCTGCCGAAATGCATGTTGTATTTCCGGCCAAAAGTTAAAATTTGCTATATTCCACATCCATCTTTCTGTGGATATTTTCAAATGCAAACATCAAACAAGAAAAACTTACAATTTTCTTCATCTGAACCGTCCCTGCAGTCAGCAGTTCCATCGCAATGAGCGGCTAAAGGCCAGCAAAGTCCATCATCACATCTGAAGTGAATCTTCTTATCACACTTGTTTGGACTTAAACCTAAAAAAATAGACAAGTTTGAGTGAATTTGATAGTGATTTTTGTTGTTGTTGTTGTTAAAAGGACTTCACAAATTTTTTTAAAGTCTAAGTATGTTCTTTCTTGTAGAGAGACGGAGAGATAGAAAAATATTATAATTCCCACATAATTCTATCAGTTGAAATTCACGGTCGAAATTTTTTATGAACTAAATTCCCTATACAAAAAAAATTCTAATTACTACAACATGCATGTCGACTAAAATTATTAAATCAAATTATTATCTCATAAATAAGTAAATTAAGTAAAGCTCAAGTAAATTTTTATCTCATAATGCGAAACTTTAGTACCGGATAGCGGATTTTTTAAAAGACAATTTGTTTTGGAATTGGGGCCTTTCTTTATAAATTCAACTCCGAAACAAACGAACCAAAACCGATTAATTTAAGCTCAAGAAAATGCGTTTCAAAAGTGAAATATTCTTACATTAATTTCCAGTGTAACCTTCAGAATATTGAAAGCAAGCCTGCAAACGTGCATGCATTTTGTTCATACAGGTACCGAATGTCACTTTGTGACATGGAGTTCCATGCTTGTTGTACTTCTTCTGTCAATATTAGGAGGGTCAGTGATGGCTGTGGATGATACTGAAGTTGTCATACGATGATATCCCATACTTGTTCATTTGGAGACAGATATGGTGATCTAACAGGCCAAGGTAATATATAGACACTCTATTGAGCACGTTGCATTATAACTGAGGTATGAGGGTGCTGAAGATAAACTCTCCCTTGAATTCTATTCATGAATAGCAGCACTACAAGTTGAATTACTAGACTGATTTACAAATTTACAGCCAGTATGTTTGGGATAACCACGAGAGTTCTCCAACTGTCATAGGCAATTGCTTCCCAGACCATGACTCGAGGTATGAGACAAGACCACAGACAGTTTGGTTGAAGGTGTTCCCCTGGCCTACTTCTGACCAATACACGGCCATCACTGACACCAAGGCAGAACCTGCTTTCATCAGAAAACACAAAAGATCTCCAATCCGTCCTCCAGTGAGCTGTGGAACGACATCAATGGCGTCACAAACGGTAATGGCTTGGAGTCAGTGGAAGAAACTTTACAGGGAGCCTGACAAGAGCTTGTCCTTGAAATATCCGGCTCCCAACAGTTCTCTGAGTCACTGTGGTGCCAACTGCAGCTCAAATTTCTGTCACAAACGCAGTACACAGAGCATGGTTGTTTGGCGTAGGTGTTGGCGGAATTATGCCAATACGTAGGTTGCATTCAGCCAAGGATCCAAGTTTGAAGTCCAGTAACTTATCCACTATACAAAAGTGGCCACCGATGTTTAGTGGTAGTAACTGGCTTATTAAGATATCACCATAATTGCAGGTTCTATCCTTGGCGGAATTCAACCAACGTATTGGCACAATTCCGCCAACACACCTACGCCAAAGTTGTCTTCCCTCTCAGTAGTGCCATGTGACAGCCGGGAACCCAGTCTTCTTGTGGCAGTACCATGGTTTGACCACTGCTCCTAACAATCTTGCACAGTGGATACAATCCAGCCAAGTCTTTCTGCGACATTGAGGGGAAAAATACACCTTCTCGTATCCCTACAACACAACTTCAATAAAACTAGGTGAGCCGTTGATAATGACATCTTCGTCTTCTTGAAGGCATTCTTGGCCAACACCATTCGACACCAACTCAATATGTCAAATTTCAAAGAGAAATAACGCTCACTGGCTTTGCAGTCCGTATTTAAAACAAACCTGATTTGCTAAAAGTCTTATCACACGGCAAAATATCGTCGGCAGAAAATGACGTCATCGTGATATTACTATCAAAGTTTCACATGACTGATTGAATTTCTCTTTCGGGCAGTATTTTCATCCCTATCGTCGGCATTTTCTAGCGGGTTAGAAAAAGTTGTCGATTATGAAAAACTTGCTTGACCGGTTCTGAGGACAGAAACGGAAAAGTACAGACGGAAAGTGCACACGATATTTTGCCGTGTGATAAGGCCTTAAGGCTACACTTACGTGCTAAGCTGGGGATTTGAATATATGTCATTTTGTTTTTCAGATGTATAAACATCGATGTCTTTCAGATGTATAACACACGCCTACTAGATTCTGTTTACCTAACACAAGTCTTGCTTGGTGTTGGGATTTTTTTCCCGCCTATGTAAAGAGAGCAATTTTTTTCTGTACATGTATAAGACTTTAAATAAAAGAATTGTTATATGATACGAATCAACATATTAAAACCTTTATGAAAGACCACTTACCCCACCAATTTTGTTCCCCGCAGTAAGCTTCATCACTTCCGTCTTTGCAAGCTTTGTTGCCGTCACACCAGTCTTCCTTGCGCACGCACTGACCGTCGTCACAAGGGAGCAAACCATCGTCGCATGCACCTGAAAAACAGCAATCTTGCAATCATTTGAGATACATTTTGATATTCGGGTAGGGTCTGTCTAATGCCCCTCGGCCATACCAAGTCCGAATGAGATTTAGCTCTTTCGGATGAAGGCAGAGGTGTGCGCCTTTCGTTGTGAACGAGCACTGTGCAGGTGAAAGGACGACTTTTGCTCAAGCACACATCCCTATTTAGAGGGCGGTCGAACTCATTCATCGTGACCCATTAGACAACATTGCGCTTTTTGGCCGAGACGTGGACAAAACTATATATATATATATATATATATATATATATATATATATATATA